>LR753316.1:2518208-2565494 GCA_902729485.2 Mus minutoides | reverse complement strand
CCTTACCCTCTGGTATTCTCCTTCCTTTCCCACTGAACCCTTTCTACTTTCTACATTATCTACCAGTAGCCACACCAATAGAAAACTGACACCTCCTATTAAAAAAGTTTTATCCATGGCACAATGTTCATTTGCTAATATAGAAAAATATACATATGAGTATACAAAATGTACATATAAGTATATATAAGAGGCAGTGTGTGTGTGTGTGTGTGTGTGTGTGTGTGTGTGTGTGTGTTAGCTGTTTAAGTGAAAATGGCCCCCAAAGGTTAATAGAGAGTGGAACTATTTGAAAGGATTGGACATGTGGCCTTGTTAGAAGTAGTGCATCACTGAGGGTGGGCTTTGAGGTTTCAGAAGCTCAAGCCAGGCCCAATGGCTCACTCTTTCTTGCTGCTGACTGCTGATCTGGATGCAGATTCTCAGTTACCTTTCCAGAAACATGTCTGCCTGCATGCTACCATGCTTCCTGTCATGCGGACAATGGACCAAACCTCTGAAATGTAAGCCAGTCTCAATTAAATGTTTTCTTTTATAAGGGTTGCCATGGTCTTGGTATCTCTTCACAGGAATAGAATATTGGCTAAAAAATGAATATAGTTTTTTTCTTAAATAGATAGCAAACTCATTCAAGGGGCCTGGGGAGATAGCTCATATTGGTAAAGCATTTACCATACAAACATGAGAAACTGAGTTCAATCCCTAGCACCTACATTAAAATATAGCTAATGTGACATATGTTTTCAACCCCAGAACTAAGAAGTGGGTGAAGATAAGAAGGCCAGTGGAGATGGATGGAAGGGTGTGTGTGTGTGTGTGTGTGTGTGTGTGCGCGCGCGCGCGCGCGCGCGCGCGTACGCTCACGCACGATAGAGAATGATTGAGGAAGACTCTTGATGTAAAATTTGCAAATTTAAAATTTACATGTATACATACATATACAAACATACACACACATGAACATTTACACATGCATATCTACATGAAAATACTTACTTATTTTTAAGTAGAGAGAAGGCAGACTGCCCAAGTGTCAATGCTGAGCGACTTAATTAAACTACAGCAAATTCACTATTCTAAACCCTCTCAGTTACCTGATGTTAAATTACTTCATCCCCATTATTTCACTACTTGGATGTACTCAGTGGAAAAGATAAAAAGAAACGCAGCCCAAAACATCAAAGACGGGAAAGGGAAGGCCAGGCACGTAACCCTGGACCACTGCAAGTGTCTGCATCATGCGTGAGCATCAGCACATCACCCAGGCTATTATTGTCTTACATGTCTTTTTTGTTCTATGTAGTACTGTCTCAAGCTAAATCAAAACGCCTTGAAGGGAGAGATCTTAAATGTAACCCCTAGACATAAAATATTTCACAAGTACTCAAGAAACATCTGCAAATTGATTTGTTTCTAATACAGTAGCCTCTCCGGTATGTTACTTTAGTATGTATTACTTATAATCTAAATTGACCATTATGTCTTGTGCCCTTTCCTACCACAAAAATTTCTGGATTTGTCTCAAAACTGCAACGTGTTGTCTCATTACATTAATAATCCTCATACTCTGGTGGGCAGATTGCACTAAGTACTGGAACACAGTCAATTAATACTGAGCACTGAGTGTTACTAGTGTGTGTTCTTGTTAATGATGTCTCCATTTTCCCATCTGAGAATAACCTCTGAGTATTTTCTTAAATCCCTGCCTTGAAAATAAAATGCTGAATTTGAAGCACATTACAGATATGAACAAATGTGTATTCAAAAGATCTCTTTAATATTGCTTTCTTCATGAAATTTAAAAGAATATAGTAATCACTTACTAATTGTATTTGAGTATTTTAAGAGTTTTTTGTTTATTCTTTTAAAAAGTTACTTATTTGCTTTATAGCAAATATAGATATATTTTATCTATAGAAAACCTTCAGAAACACTTAGGCTGTTTTCCTTGGGTATTACTATTCAGTCTTAGTTAGGGTCTAAGGTTTGTTTGTTGTTTCTTTCTTTCAAAGCCCAAAACCTTCTGGCACTCAAACCTGGCAGAAGAGCCTATCCATTTAAAGCCTTCTATCAGATTACCAGGACCGTGTGATGTCTCCCATAAAGCTGGATAACATTATGGCACAAAGCTCCTCATAAATAAATAGGGCTGGAGGCATGTTCAGATGGCAGAGGGCAGCCTCCTGTTCCCTTTCACTGAAAGGTGGCCCTGGCTTAGTGCAGATATGGTTTACTGGCAGAAAAAAGCAAGAAGCAAAATTTTTAAAAAAAAAACACTCTGTTATCATCTTGTTAAGTGGTAGGATGTTCAGATGTTCTGACATGAAGCATGAAGCTCAAGGAAACATTTTCAGCTTAATCTTGAAGGCAAGTGATTTATTTTGCCTTGGTTCAAGGCATTTTTTCTTTTCTTTTTTTTTTTTTTTCCTACTTTGTATTTGAACAGATGAAGAGCTTACTTGCTTGGAACCATAAGACAAAAACATGTTGTCCAAAAGACAGGAAGGAGAGGAAGAGAAGAGATGAAAGGAAAGAAAAGTAGGCGGATTTTCACAGAGAGTGAAAACAACTGATACGTAGTACAGTCAATCCCAAACAGTGACAAGCAGGGAGGAGGAGAGCTGCTTTGGGGAGATTGATGGATAGGTCTTTAAAGAAATCCAGGCAGATGTACTTATGAAAGGGAAACCTACAAACTGTCAGGCTCCTGAAATACAAAAAGTAGGGTTCAGTCAGGAAACATGGCTCTTGGTGGTCATGTACCCTGGCGAGATAGATAACCTGTGACCAAGCATCTGGCTTCTGAGGAGGAGGCCTAGACCACACAATCTGCCACCTTTCCAGCATAAAGCCCTTTTAATAATCCCTAACATGCTAAAGCCTGTGCTATCTTTTTACACTACCAAACCAGAGGCCAGCACATAAACACTTATATTTTGAAGCTGAAAAGAAAAGATATTCAAGGGAACATTCTAATCCAGGCTCTAGTCTCCAAATTAGCTTCACTATTAGAAATATAAAGAGGCAGGTACCCTTCTATTGGGCATTGAAAGAAGAAAGAATACACCTATAATTCTAATCTTATTTCTTTGCTTTGTTTTTTTACCCCAGGAAGAACACATAGAAAAATGCATTTCAAAAGTTAATCCCTGACCTCTGATAAAGAAAAAAATAAAAAGAAAGGGAAAAGTAGTTAGATGGTGGCCATTACCTCTATGATTTTCAACTTTTAAGCACTATTTAAAACAGAGAAATGCATCCATGACATCCTCAGAATTTCTTCAACCCCTATCTACCCAGGGCTTGAGCTAGAGTCAGGAGTCTGGAGGTATCGGACTGGAGCACAGTGCTGTGTTTTGCACACATGCAGAGCAGCCATGCACACATGCAGAGCAGCCATGCACACACTCAGGCAAGCAATGCTTGACTGTGCTCTTTTTTGTGTGTGTGGAAATCAAAATAAAGGAGAAGCTTGTTCTTAGCAGTACAATCCCTAGGTGTCATCTGGACATTTCTACCCTTATTTCTACCTTGCAGAAGGAGAATGTAAGAGAGATCACTGTCAGAGAACACTGAGACCTGACTCCAGACTCTCTTTCCAGCCTTATCTCTTATCTGCTTCCCCCATTTCACCCCGCACTGTGCCTGGCTCACCTCACTCCCATACAATGAATTCGCATACTCAGACAAATACATAATGCCAGACACACGCATATTCAAGCACACACAAAACCCAGTGTATGCTGAATCCAGCAATTATCTTTCATAGCTACATTCCATTTCAAAGTTTCCTTCCATCAAAAATGGCATTCATCATCTGTCCTTCAACCATCTGCACCAAATTTTGTGCATTCTAACTGAACTTTTCAAATTTGGTTGGCTGGGTTTGGGGGGCAGCAGCACATGAAAGAAGCATGGTTGTTTGTTTGTTTGTTTGTTTAAGACAAGGTCTTACAATATGGTTTAAGCTGACCTTGACATCATTATGCGGCCCAGGCTGCTGGTCTCAAACTTGTAGTAATCCTACTTCATCAGTCTCCTGAATACTAGAATTATAGGCATGTAATGCCATGCCCTGTTATCAAGAGATACTTTAAATAATGCTTCTTTGGTAGAGGCCACTTAAGGACTTTCTTTTCATAATGTTTTAACCTGCCTTTACTATCACACATCCATGTACTTCTTGTAACTATTATCAAACTTTCTCTGTTCCAAATCAAGTCCAGTCACCTGCCTGCAATAAGCCCATTAAAAGAGTCCAATTAAAAATGTAAAGCATAAAAATGAGTTTTACTTAGTGTGACCACATTGAGAAGAGAGACAATAACATACAGAGAATACCCCAAATCCACTTCACAGGTCCTAAAGTGTGATCAATGTTGAAATGGATGCCAAGGATAAGCACATTGAGCAGGTCCAGCCAAAGTATGGTTCCAGTCACCACTAACACACCCTTGACAAGGCTTTATAGTGACATCCTGTAAAGTGGTCTGACATGTTCTTAGAACTTTGTGAAGTCTCTTCAAGGGATACAAGTTTCCCCTCTGGATGGTATATTTTCCTTCTCCCAGCATGAGATTCCTAGAGAAATTCCCATTTCTTTGGCCTCAATTATTTCAGTAGTGTGGTAGTTTGATAGTCTTGAGATACAAAGGGCCTCTTTAGAATGTCATCATTCTCACTAGACTTATTATATAACCTTTGTCATGTCTACATAACACTTTAACTCACTGTGTGACCAGGTGTAAGTGTAGTATATGAGTGACAATCCCTAACTTCCTTTAAAATGGAAATCATACTACAGATAACTTCAGATATCTTTGGTGGTATGAGTGTTTTTTAAATTTACTGAGTATAGTTAGAATGTGAATGAAAACATCCACATTTACAATGTGTTCATTCGTTTGAAGAGAAAAATCAGCCAGGTCACTACTAGGAAAGATACCTTACATTGACCACTATTTTCACATGAATTGTTGTATTTAATCAATTCTACAACCCTCTATGATTAGTAATAACTATCAACTTGGCAGAATCTAGAGTTACCTAGCAGACAAGCAAACAGAAACACCTGGTTGGGATTACCTGGTTTAGGCTTGCCTCTAGGCCTAACTGTAGAGGATAATTTTGATTCCTTTAATTGAGGTGGGAAGACCCACTTACTGTGAGTGGTACAATTCCCTAGACTGGAGTCTGGACTGTAAATGGAGAAAGGAAGGTGAACAAGAACATGCATTATGCATAAACACAATGTGGCCATCTGCTTAAAGTGCTGCTGCCTTGACATCCCTACAATAACAGACTCTACCCTTGACCTGTGAGCTAGAATGAACCCCTTCTCCTTAAGCTGCTTTTGTAAGAGTATTTTATCACAGCAACAAGAAACATAACTAAAGTCACCAGATGACCATGAGAGGAAGATGAGATTCACATTGGGTTTTACCATTGCTGACATGAAGGCTTTTTGTTGGCATGGCTGAACTATTATGAAAACAGGACATCAGTAACAGTAAAAGCTGTTAGAGATGAGTCAGTTCTCCCACAAGCTCTCATCATAGTGGAGACAGGCATTTCTAATGGCAAATTTTCTTTGGTTGTACAATCTTACAGGCCCATCTACAATATGCAAATGGGATCTGACCTTGCACCTAGCTCCTGCTCTTCCATACTTCCCCTTGTCCCTCTAAATATTCTCATCCAACTTATTAGAGAACTCAGGAAGGGAGAGAGGACTATTTTCTAGTCCATGCATGCATTATAGACAATAGAACATAATCACTCCATGCGTGTAGTTCTTGAGAAAAAAAGAAAAGAAAAATAATAGTTCTTGAGGATGAAAGAATTTTCAGAGAGGTTAAGGAATCCTATCAGCATGCCACAGTGGAGATTTCTGAAATTAAGTTTTAGAATACAGGAGATCTCTGCTCCCTTGCCTATGTCCTACAGAGGGAACCTTACATGTCAGCACTTTACCTGTGATTCACAGACTTCCTAATTCTCCATGCTCTTTACCAAGAAATCCTGGGCCTGGATCTTGATGACAGAGAAAGAAATCCAAAATTCACAGATACACAGACACTCAGCTATCAGTCACCTTCTTTATCATAGATAAACTATGGGCATTGGCAGTGTCTACCCATAATAGGACATTGGTCAAATAAAGTAAGATAAAATACGACACAATCATTGAAATCTCTACTTATAGAACTGAGACAGAGAACTGTTTTATATGCAAGGTCCTAATCATCAGGCCTGGAAGAAGTTAAAAAGGGAAGAAAAGAAGAAAAGAAAATTATCTCATATAGCATGCTCAGTACCATGGAAGGCAGAGTTAGCATTATACAACATAAATTGAAAAAACTCAAAAGCAAGAATCATATCCATAACACATTCAGTGGTCAAGAGATAAATATGTAAAAATATTACAGTCCAAACTTTATCAATTTTCTATGTTGTAGCACAGATAAATTTACCTTCATGTTTTTCCAAAATGACTCTGTACCATTTTCCTAAACAGAAAAGTACAATATTTCTTTTTAAAAATGAAAGTAACAGAGAACAATTAAGAAGAAAGAGAAATTATGGTGCTTTATGGAAAAACTCACGCTAAAATGAAATAATTAATTTTATAAAATGAAGGTTTACTTGATGTTGTATATAACTCAAGCCATCTCCCCCTAAATTTTATAATTATATGGCATTCATTCAGTATTTGTTTGATTTTTGAGATTAAATAAAGCATATCCCCTTCCCTTTCTTTCCTCTAAACGGTCCTATATACCATTTCCTGCTCTCTTTCAAATCATGGCCTCTGTATTCAGTAATTGTGACCATATCTTATGACATGAAGTATATACATTTATATATAAACTTCCGATGTATATACGTTGGTATATTTAATAGAGATATATGCTTAATTGCAACTGCTCAGCCTCTACAATGTTACATATATTTATGTTTTCACAGATGACAATTTAGTGTTGCATACCCAGTTGGTGTGATCTTCACTGGGTTTGTCTGTTCCCTGCTCGCGGCTTTCCTTGCTTCCCTAGAACTCTTAGTGTAGGTTGAGGCCACATGATATTTCCACTATCTATTTGGCATGTCTACTTGGTGTCATCCTTGTTCTGCTCATATTTAGAGAGTCATGTTGATGAAATTTTTATGGATATAGCTTCTGACATTACCAGAAAACACAGTCTCACAGCAAACTCTAACAGTCTTTCTACACCTCTTTTACAAGGTTCCCTGAGCCTTAGGAATAGGAGTTGTTTTGTAGATGTACCATCGGACCAGGCCCTACAAGTCTGCATTTTGATTGTTTTTCTTTTTTCTAATAGTCTTCAACTATTTCAAAGAGAAGGTTCCTTGATGAGGGGTGAGTCTAAACTTATGAGTAGATATATTTTAAATGTAGTTAGGGAATATCCTGGTTTATAAAGGTGGTGGTTTGAATTTTCAAATTGGGGAAATACTTTATTAACCTGAAAATACCAGTGCTTTCAAGTCATTCTCCTTATGGGAGAAATGAGTTAGGGTTATATCAAATGGGTGAGTCAAAGAAACCACCCTACAATATTGACCAATTAAAAAATTCAGCTTGGCAGCACATCTGCAAGCACTAGAACAAATGGAAGCAAATTAAACTAAGAGGAGTAGACGTCAGGAAATAATCAAACTCAGGGGTGAAATCAACCATGTGGAAACAAAAAGAACTATTCAAAGAATCAATCAAACCAGGAGGGAGCTGGTTCTTTGAAAAAGTCAACAAGATAGATAAACCCTTGGCCAGACTCACTAGAGGGCACAGGGATAAAATCCTAATTAACAAAATCAGAAATGAAAAGGGAGACATAACAACGGATCCTGAGGAAATTCAAAACACCATTAGATCCTTCTACAAAAGGTTATATTCAAAAAAATTGGAAAATCTAGATGAAATTGATAGCATTCTAGACAGATACCAAGTTCCAAAGTTAAACCATGATCAGATTAATGACCTAAACAGTTCTATATCTCCTAAAGAAATACAAGCAGTCATAAATAGTCTCCCAACCAAAAAAAGCCCAGGACCAGATGGGTTTAGTGCAGAGTTCTATCAGACCTTCAAAGAAGACCTAATTCCAGTTTTTCTCAAACTATTCAACAAAATAGAATCTGAAGGTACACTACCCAATTCTTTCTATGAAGCCACAATTACTCTGATACCTAAACCACATAAAGACACAACAAAGATAGAGAACTTCAGACCAATTTTCCTTATGAATATTGACGCAAAAATACTCAACAAAATTCTCGCCAACCGAATCCAAGAACACATCAAAACGATCATCGATCAGGACCAAGTAGGCTTCATCCCAGGAATGCAGGGATGGTTTAATATACGGAAATCCATCAACGTAATACACTATATAAACAAACTCAAAGATAAAAACCACATGATCATCTCCTTAGATGCTGAGAAAGCATTTGACAAAATCCAACACCCTTTCATGATAAAAGTCTTGGAAAGATCAGGAATTCAAGGCCCATACCTAAACATGATAAAAGCAATCTACAGCAAACCAGTGGCCAACATCAAACTAAATGGAGAGAAACTGGAAGCAATCCCACTAAAATCAGGGACCAGACAAGGCTGCCCAGTTTCTCCTTACCTATTCAATATAGTACTTGAAGTCCTAGCCAGAGCAATTCGACAACAAAAGGAGGTCAAGGGGATACAAATTGGAAAGGAAGAAGTCAAATTATAGCTATTTGCAGATGATGTGATAGCATATATAAGTGACCCTAAAGATTCCACCAGAGAACTCCTAAACCTGATAAACAGCTTCAGTACAGTAGCTGGATATAAAATTAACTCAAACAAATCAATGGCCTTTCTATATACAAAGTATAAATGGGCTGAGAAAGAGATCAGGGAAACATCACCCTTCACAATAGTCACTAACAATATAAAATACCTTTGTGTGACTCTTACAAAGGAAGTGAAAGATTTGTATGACAAGAACTTCAAGTCTCTGAAGAAAGAAATTGAGGAAGATCTCAGAAGATGGAAGGATCTCCCATGCTAATGGATTGGTAGAATCAATATAGTAAAAATGGCTATCGTGCCTAAAGCTATCTACAGATTCAATGCAATCCCCATCAAAATTCCAACTCAATTCTTCAAGGATCTAGAAAAGACAATTTACAAGTTCATATGGAATAACAAAAAATCTAGACTAGCAAAAATTCTTCTCAACAATAAAAGAACCTCTGGGGGAATCACCATGCCTCACCTCAAGCTATACTACAGAGCAATTGTAATAAAAACTGCATGGTACTGGTGCAGCAAAAGACAGGTAGATCAATGTAATAGGATCGAAGACACAGAAATGAATCCACACACCTATAGTCACCTGATCTTTGACAAGGGAGCTAAAACTATCCAGTGGAAAAAAGACAGCATTTTCAACAAATGGTGCTGGCATGACTGGCGGCTATCATGTAGAAGACTGGAATTGATCCTTTCTTATCTCCTTGTACTAAGGTCAAGTCTAAGTGGTTGAAGGACCTCCACATAAAGCCAGAGACACTGAAACTTATTGATGAGAAAATGAGGAAAAGACTTGAAGATATGGGCACTGGAGAAAAATTCCTGAATAAAACAGCAAAGGCTTGTGCTGTAAGGTCAAAAATTGACAAATGGGACCTCATAAAGTTGCAAAGCTTCTGTAAGGCAAAAGATACTGTCAACAAGACAAAAGGGCCACCAACAGATTGCGAAAGGATCTTTACCAATCCTAAATCTGATAGGGGGCTGATATCCAATATATATAAAGAACTCAAGAAGGTGGACACCGGAAAATCAAATATCCCCATTAAAAAGTTGGGCACAGAGGTAAACAAAGAATTCTCAAATGAGGAATACTGAATGGCTGAGAAGCACATGAAAAAAATGTTCAATATCCTTAACCATCAGGGAAATGCAAATCAAAACAACCCTGAGATTCCACCTCACACCAGTAAGAATGGTTAAGATCAAAAATTCAGGTGACAGCAGATGCTGGCGTGGATGTGGAGAAAGGGGAACACTCCTCCATTGTTGGTGGGACTGCTAGCTTGTTCAACCACTCTGGAAATCAGTCTGGTTGTTCCTCAGAAAATTGGACATAGTACTGCCAGAAGATCCTGCAATACCTCTACTGGGCATATATCCAGAAGATGTTCCATCTGGTCATAAGGACACATGTTCCATAATGTTCATAGCAGCCTTATTCATAATAGCCAGAAGCTGGAAAGAACCCAGATGTTCCTCAGCAGAGGAATGGATTTAAAAAATTGGTACATTTACACAATGGAGTACTACTCAGCTATTACAAACAATGAATATATGAAATTCCTAGGCAAATGGGTGGATCTGGAGGGCATCATCTTGAGTGAGGCAACCCAATCACAAAAGAACTCACATAACATGTACTCACTGATAAGTGGATATTAGCCCAGAAACCTAGATTACCCAAGATACAATTTACTAAACACATGAAACTCAAGAAGAATGAAGATCAAAATGTGGACACTTCACCCCTTCCTAGAATTAAGAACAAAGCACACATTGAAGGAGTTACAGAGGTCATGTGTGGAGCTGAATCAAAAGGATGGACCAACCAGTGACTGCAGCAATCGGGGATCCATCCCATAATCAGCCACCAAACATAGACATGATTGCTTACGCCAGCAAGAGAGTGCTGAAAGGGCCCTGATATAGCTGTCTCGTGGGAGGCTACACCAGAGCCTGGCAAACACGGAAGTGGATGCTCACAGTCAGCTATTAGATGGAACACAGGACTCCCAAGGAAGGAGCTAGAGAAAGTACCCAGGGAGCTGAAGGGGTCTTCAACCCTATAAGTGGAAGAAGAAAATCATCTAACCAGTACCCCCAGAGCTCAGGTCTCTAGTTGCATATATAGAAGAAGATGGCCTAGTTGGCCATCATTGAGAAGAGAGGCTGCTTGGTCATGCAGACTTTATATGCCCCAGTACAGGGGAATGCCAGGGCCAAGATGTGGGAGTGGGTGGGTAGGGGAGCATGGCGGGGATGGGGGAGGGTATAGGGAAATTTCTGGATAACATTTGAAATGTAAATGAAGAAAATATCTAATAAAAGTTGAAAGAAAAAATCCAGAACCAACCACAGCCACAAAGGCAATATATTCTTTGACTATCTCATTTTTTTCCCTTTTCTTCAAATCCACACACACACACAAAATAAAGACAAATAGACAGAGAGAGTTAAATGTTTCAGTCACTCAGGGAGTATAACTAAACACTGCTTGCTAAACAAAAACCTGTAAATACCATAACCTTCCACATTTTGAGGGAGAAAAAAAAAGCCAGACCCACCATTATCTTATGAGAGATTTTTACTAGGTTTACAAATAAGTCCTCCTCCCTTTATTTTTATTTCTCATTCTCCCTTTTTATATTTTTCTCTTTTGTTTATAAACTATAAGCAACCAGACTTTTAAAACTGAACAGATGGCAGATAGAGTAGTAGGTTTACACCTCTCGGCCAAGTTATTCTCAGCATCTTCTCATGATTCTTCTTGTTTCTGGAAGTCCAGATGATGGATGCCATCCATGGGTACTTGGCTGAGGTAGAAAGTTTTTGCAATGGCAGCTTGTCAGTGGTATCAAAGAATTTGAATTGTCCAAACAAAACCCTAGAACTAGGGCCAAAGTAAGCTCAAAGTTACCATCTTTAATACTGTCACACTTAGTTTCTTTCTGTGACTGCTATTCTGAAAGACTGTGGTGTGTTTCCAGGCCATGCTTATATAGAGAAGATTGTTTCTTCACAATATGGACTTTCAATTTTCATCACTGCCATTATGCCATCACTTTTAAGGACTACTCAAAATGCTGTGTTTTCTTGGGCTGGTGTCACATAAAACATGAGGGCCATCTTCAGAATGCTTTCCCAAGACCTGCAGAGATGCCCTTATGTCCCTGCAGCAGTATTGGCATAGATACTCTGACAGTTTAGTATATGCCACCTGATTTTTCTCCTTTTCACCTTTTTTACAGTCCTTATTTTTAAGTTGTTTTTAATTTAGGTCCAGGCTACACTACAAGTCATGATTCTTTCCTCTCTGTCTTCCCATTACTGGAATTTCTGGCCACGTGCTTTTGAAAAGAAACCAATTATTGAGCCATATGCCCACTCAATAACTAAAATTAAGAAAAAAACTATATTAGATTGTTAAAACAAGTACCTTTAAATGTTTTAAGTAAAAGTTACATGATCAATGACCAAAAGTAACTTGATGTTTTCAACTAGCTTAATGCTCTCTGACCCTCCCCTGTGCCAAGCACAGAGAGAGGAACTATGACTGTGAAAAGATGAACAGAGTATCTGCCTTATAGTGGGGCACATTCCTATGAGGAAAGCAGATGAATTAATTCAAGTAAAATTGTTATAGATACAGTACATTTTGCAGTAATACATATTCTGAAAACATGATTCTATTTTAATACACCTAGAACATTAGAGAGAACTTGAGCATCTGGGACATAAGGCAGATTTGTTTTGTGTGCAATACTGTGTGAGAAATGCTGGGAACACTTTGAAGTATGCCTAGTTTTGCCTCGACAAACAGAAACACAAATCTACACCCATGCCCACCTGAGATTTCTGGTTTCCAGTTTTCAGGTATCACAAGCTAGACCCACTATGGATGATACTGATTCCTGTCATCTTACTTCAGAGGTTTTCTTCCACCTGTGACAGGAGGGCACTAGCCCAAACCTACCTGAAAACTCCAAATGTTTTCAAGGTATAGTGCTACGTCTTACATAGCTCAGCTTCCATCTTAAGCATGTACCACATGTAAAAGTACAACAGTATTTTACAAGGTTTTTTTTTTTATGTGTTATTGGTGAAGCCTAGGATGTCCAGAGGGTGATGCTCCATAGTGCATTACAGCTTAACTGACTGTTGTCATGAGTTTCACAGAAGAGAAATGTTAGGGTACAAGAGAACACACAGACACACCAAACATGTGTATGAGAATGACTCTCGCAAAAGACTCTCAAATGACTCTGGTGAAACTTGAAGAGGAGTGAATAAGTTAGACTAGCAGGAACAGGAAAACCAACACAGGAAAAGACCATACTGGGGTCCCCAAACGTATCTGGGACATCAAAGACAGTATGTGGTTGAGCATTTGAATACTTCTTCCCCAACTGGTGATACCTCATGAGGAGTCTTTGAAGATGTGGTTTTCTAGCTGAAGATCATTGCTTGGGGTATGGGGGTGGGGGGGACTTTAAGGCTTTAAAGACTCTCATTATTTCAAATTCACTCTTCTGCTTCCTTTCTGTGGTTTGATATGTGTGCTCTCAGCTACCAGCTGGCTCAGTGGCTATGCCTGCCCATTGCTAGGATTCCTTGCTGTGACAATGATGGATCCTTATCCCTCTTGAACTGTAAACCCAAATAAACCATTCCTCTATAAATCGCCTTGGTGTGGTGTTTATCACACTGCTGCAAACATAACCAATACAAAAGGCAAAGAGAAAGTTAGAGAAGACCATTGTAGAAATGAAGACAATAGCCAAGGCCCTATTTTTTTAGGTCCTTGAAGGGATCTGCAGAGTTCAGACATCACTTGGGAGAAATGAGAAATACCTGGAGTCTGCACATAAGATTATACCTTTGAAGCATACTGTTAGTAATAATTCACAGGAAAGAAAGAAGATGGGGACAGAGAGTTTCATGAGGAACACATTATACTAACAAGAAAACATCATTTTCCTTGGACTGGAGATGATCTATTCCAGAGATGTCCTCAATGAGGTTCTCTGAACAATGGACTATAAAGATGCTGAAAGATCACCAGAATGTGGGCAAAGAAGAAAAGATACATTGTTGGTGGTTTCAATGCATATTACTGTATGCACCATCCACACCTTGAGCACTACTCAGTAATTTGTGTGTTCTAATTCGACCCATCAAAGACATTGAGAGAAGAGCTGGCTGCTGTGTTTGTTATACATCTGAATAGCAGCACAAGAGCCACGAAATCCCACTGGCTCCCCTGATCTGTGTATACAGTACATGTACTAGAGGGAGATTGAAGGTACCCTTAAGAGCTGCCAAAGCTGGTTCTTAATGGACCTTCCTATATCATGAAGGTCTTCATGGCCATTAAAAGCCACACTCTGAGGAATTGTAGCCCTTTCTCCCCTGTCCACATGCCTTCACACTACTTAGAAGTAATATGTCTCTCTTCACCTGTCTATGTGGTACCCTAGGGCAGTATATCTGGCAGCAGAGAAGCCAGGAATTATGAATATGTGCCCAAATTCTCAGGAAATATATAAAAGAAATATATAAAAGAAAACTAGGACTAGCACTCACCACTTCTCTGTGCATTTACTACAGCAATATAAAAATAGTTAATAAATATTTAAGCGTATCACATCACTGCCAATGTGAAATGTTCTCATCTGGTTGCTTAAATGTGGGTTCTAAGTGACCATTTAGCAATGGCAAAAAGAATGAGCACATTGCCCTGACATTTGTAGAAAAGTCAGGTTAAAAAGTGGAGTTTGTTTCTCCAGATTGACATAGCTTCAAGACAAAAACAACTCCCTTCATTATCTCTATTAGGCAAATATTTACTTTGTGCTGATCTAAATTCTGAGTTAGCATCTGTTAAGGTTAAAATCAATAAAGCCAGCAGGTAAATCTCCCTAAGAAAGTCCAAAGTGCACTGATTAAAAGCACCCCAGTCTTTCGAGACACAAGACAAATTTCCCTTTCCATCCATCCAGGTACAAGGTATATTTAATCCTTCTTAAAAGCAGTTACTGAGAACTTCAGCCATATGTTCTATTTCAACATGTGAAGTAGATGCTTCTTCCTGCTGATTTGCTTACAATTGAGGACTGTGTTGAGGGACAGTGACCTGATCGAAGGAAAAATGTCATGTGATGTAGAAACCCACTCTCTATGCAAGGAAATGACATTACGAGTTCAAAAGCTGAGCAATAGATTCAGACCTTTACCAGCAAACATGCCCACTGGGCCTGAGCCAATGATGGCAGCACGGAGTGCTGCAGGAGGAGGGAAGCCACTAAATGGTGCAAACACAGCCGGGCCCATCTGTCATAAACAGTAGGTCCAAAGGCCACAGGTGCAGACAGCACTAAAAAGTAAAAATTACACGCAGCAGAGGCCACTTGGTAGGAAAGGAAGAAGCCTAATCTAGGATTAGTTTCCAATTAATAAATGAATAATAATGCCTATTCATCTTTGGCACCTGTTGCATCTTCCTCTTGCTAGTTCTCCATGAATACAACCGTTTATTTATAAAAAGATGTTGTGTATGCCCAGGACCACCCTTTTGCCCAGTGCAAGCAAAGCAAAGTTTGTCTTTGTGTCGTACTTATCCAGTTGGCCAGTGATACTATCTTTCTCTCCTACCAGGTGCCAGGGCCTCATCCAGATACCTACCATTTCCTGTGTTAGAGGCCCATGCTCAGTACCTCCCTCATTCTCACATGAGAGTTCCATGTGATTTCACAATTGTTTCCTTTATACCTAGTAAGAAAAGCCTTGTCCTAAACAGGAGGGATGTGTTAGATAGCACTTTATGACAAGTCACCACTCACTTGATGATGGTTGACCAGTGAGGTGTGCAAACACACACAAAGGCAAAGCAGATTCCTTATGCATTATGACATAACTGCAAACAGATCACCAAAGAAGCAAGGAGGAAGGAAGATTCAAACTCACGGAAATCAGACCCCAAGGAAGAGGTGTATGGTGGTAAATATTGCCCACTTGACAGGACATAGAATAACATATGCGACAAACCTCTGAGAAACTCTGGTGCTGGGGATGGGGGTTCTAGGTTGGATTGAGGTGGGAAGACCCACTCTAAATATGAATAACACCATCTCATTGACTGGAGTTCTGATTTGAATAAAAGTAAGAAAATGATCAGAACAATAATATTCATTACTCTTTGTTCCCTAATAAGAACCTGATGTAATCAGCTGCCTCTGGTCCCAGCTTCCATGACTTCTCCACCATGAGAAACTTCATTCTTGAACTGTGAGCTAAAATAAACCTCCTTTCCTTTCCTTTCCTTTCCTTTCCTTTCCTTTCCTTTCCTTTCCTTTCCTTTCCTTTTCTTTTTTCTTTTCTTTTCTTTTCTTTTCTTTTTGCCAGATATTCAGTCATGACAAAAAGGAGAGTAACCAGCTAAAACATTGGCACTGAGAAATAGGATCATTTCTGTCAATAATATAGCCATGTGATACAAAGGATTTTGGAACCGGATTGTAGCAAGAATGTGTAATGGTTTGAAACTTCAAAGTTTAGAAAAGTTCCAAAGAGCAGGGGAAGGGGGAGGGATCACTAACACTAAGGATCTCTGAGAAAACTATATGGAAATACATTATTTTATAAGATAGCACTTAGGAGGCAAACACATGTAGATTTCTGAGCTCAAGGCCACTCTGGTCTAGCGAGAGTTTCAGGACACCCAAACTTTAGCAGTAAAGGAAACCATCAAAAATGGAAAGCTGATGAAAATGTATTTAAATGAGGGGGCCATAATCCAGCTGAAGCAAGCAAAAGAACTTGGCAGCTCTGACCACATGGTTCTGGCTTTAGAGTTAAGGATATAAGAAAGGGGTTATAGAATCTCACTCCATGGCTAAGAAAAACAACTGGGGCCAGTCACATAGCCAGGATGTCCCTGCAGGAAGGTCCAGAGAGGCCACTGTGTGAAGCTGTGAAAGTAAAGCCTTGGAAACTCCAAGATGTTCAAAATGCCAGACTGTAGAATAACTGCCAATGAAAGCTGTAGACTGGGTGTGGAACCAGTCCCAGAGAGAAAATTGTTCTGAAGAACGTTTCCTTGTGTCCTTGTTGGGGGTAGGTATAGCCTTGTTGGTGGGGAAATGTGTCACTAGGGGTGGGCTTTAGGATTTAAAATGTCCAAGCCAGGCCCAGTATGTGTGAGGTGGGGTGGGGTATGTGTGTGGGTACTTGTGTGTGTGTGTGGGGGGGGTCTCTCTGTCTCTTTATGTCTCTTTCTGTCTCTATCTCCCTCTCCCCCCTCCCTTCTTCCCTGCCTGCCTGCCTGCTTGCCTGCCTGTCTGTCAATCCAGATGTACAACTAACTCTCAGCTACCACTCCAGGACCATATCTGCCTATGTGCCACCATGCTTCCTGCCATGATGGTAATGGACTAAACCTCAGAAATGTAAGCCAGCCCTAATTAAATGCTTTCTAAGAGTTGTCATGGTCATGGTGTCTAGTCACAGCAATAGAAATTCTAAGACAGGAAAACAGGCAGATAAGCAGATAGACAGGCAGACAGGCAGACAGGCAGACAGGCAGACAGGCAGACAGGCAGACAGGCAGACAGGCAGACAGGCAGACAGGCAGACAGGCAGGCAGGCAGGCAGGCAGGCAGGCAGGCAGGCAGGCAGGCAGGCAGACAGACAGACAGACAGACAGACAGACAGACAGACAGACAGACAGATACACATTTAACTGGAGTGAATCTCCATTAGCAATAATGTTCTTTCCATACCACAGGTTGCCAAATAAAATGCTGCATGCCAGGTATGGGATGTCTTCCCTTGAACTGTCAGTCAGGGGTATTCCAGATACCTCCTAAACAGTGCACATTAGAAACTATTCTCGTCATACTTTGGCAAAGAATATGGCTGCTTTTTGCCCTTGTCCAAAGAGTCTGCCTAAGGCTAAAGTGAAGAGAGTTAGATTAATTGCATGGACAATGGAAATCTCAAAACAGTTTATCATAAATTCTGTCCTGTGGTTTGATCTTATGAAGAGTCTTTTGATCATATGTAGAAAACTGAGAAAGAAAAATATAGAATATATAGTTCAAAGATTAAAAGGGCACCTGGAAGTGGAATAGAGCTAAGTTCTCTGTTAAACAATATTAAATTGAAATAAGGGAGTGGTTCTCTCAAGGCAAGACCTGATCCAACCAACCTTATTGTTTATGCATTTACAGCTGAACAAGGAATAGTTCTATCACATTAGGCATTATTATGACCTGGTTATTGTTTTTATTTGGACATAAGGAGATATGATTGTGTATCAAATTGACAAGGGATGGTCTGTGATGGCTATTCTTGATTGCCAACTTGACTATATCTAAAATGAACCACTGCGGGGCTGTGGGTGTAGGGAAAGAAGGGGAAGGGAAAGAGCCTGCATCTGGCCAGAGTTCTGCTGCTCTGGGCAGGCGGATGCAGGAGGACTGCGGGACGCTTTCCACACGGCCCCGGGTGGACATCTGGCTGTGTGAAGCCACTGACCCCACATGGCAGAGGGGTGGACAAGGGGCAGCACTCAGTACCAGGTTCTCAGTCTCCGGCATCCCAAGCTGGATATGGCAGAGGAACTGAGAACAGAATAGGGGCCCCAGAGCAGCACTAGGCCCCGGAGATAAGGGAAGAGGACAGAAAGGGGGGAGGGGTGCTGGGTGGTTCCCACGCAGGAGAGAGTCCTTCAGAGACAGTCTATGATTTTATAGCTTTATTGTAGAAAGGCAGGGGGAAAGAGAGAGACCATGGCCAAGAGCAGAGAAGAATCGGGGAGGGAAAGAGACAAAGAGAGAGAGTAAGAAAGCTTAAAGAGAGGTAAAAGCTTAGAGAGTAAGACAGCTTAGAGAGCAAGGAAGGGCTAAACAGCCCCTCTTATAGTGGGCTTGTTATCTTGCTGTTGCTAGGTAACCGTGAGGAGGTGTCTAACCAGAAGGCCAGAAGCTTGGGACATTGTCTACATGACTGCTAGCCACGAGCCTCTCCTCCTCTCCTGCTCTCCTGTGGGGGCTGTGGGGGCAGTAACTTCAACAGGAACCAGGGGTCCAGGAGACATGAGGGAATGCCTACCATCCCATGTAAGTGGAAATTACCACCACCAGATTCCACCGGGGTCAAGACCTCAGCTCAACTGGAGACTAGTCTGTCTGTACGTAGCCCATTGCCCCACAAACCACAATCCAGAAATAGAGGGCACGCTGGTGATCCAGATCTTGACATGGATGATACATGCTTTTGCTTTTAATCTGGATCTTGAGGCATAGTGGCTATCCTTATAAAACCTTGTGGAAAGGGAATTAAAGAAATGTTTATGTGCAGGCATGGTGGTATACACCTTTAACCCCAGGAGACAGGGGCAAACAGATCTGGCCAGTCTGGAAGAGAGCAAGATCCAGGTAAATAAAAACTTAAATCCAGGCATGATAGTAAATGCCTTTAATTCCAGCACTAGGAGAGAGACACTGAGAGTTCAAAGTCAGTCTACAGAACAAGTTCCAGGACAGCCAAATTTCATCAATAAAGTAAATGATCAAAAATATAAAAACTGGTAAAGATATAATAGAACAAGGGAGCCATATTCCAGTCCCAGCAAGCAATAGAACTTGCTTTGAACTAGGCAGATTTGAACATTTGGCTTTGGCTTTAGAATCAAAAATAGAAGGAATTATTGGGACAATTAGTGCTGGCTAGCTAGAGCTTCAAAATTAGCAGTAATTAATAAGAGACCTGCATCATTGAGGTGAAGTTGTCTGGGAAGTGTTTTATGAGAGCACAAAGGAGCTGTGTTCCAGACACAGACACTATACTGGCAGCCAAACGGTAATATGTAAGAGTCACCCAGGTGGACCGTTTTGGAAGGCATGAAGGGGTCATGAAGAATGGCTGAGGCTTGGCACTGTGAGAGGCCAAGAAAGGTACAGCCTCAGTGGCCATTGAAGGCCTAGGACTGAAGGTGTTCTGCAAAGAATTGAGACTTGACACCATGAAGAAAACCCATGAAAGACTATTGGTTAAAGTGAAGCCTAGTTGCAGTAGAAAACCCCAGTACTATAGGATAACTAGCAAGAACAGCAGCAGTAGAAGAGGAGAGCCAGTCAGAGCCTAGATGATAAGCTGTGGGTGGTATAGTAGGCAGAGCAAGAAAAGTGACCCAAGACCTTTGGAGGAGTCCAGAAGATCATGAGTGGATCTCAGACATTGGACAGTTGGAATTTAATTTTGATTTGATTGTGACGGTGCCCTGATTTTCCCCTTTGAAGTAAGAAAATATTTTTCTGGAGCTTACGGTTGAAAGACTGGATTTTGAGAGGTTGGTATTTTAAATGGACTAAAAATTTAATGTGTTTGAGTTTGTAAAGACTGTGGGATGTTTAAAGTTATATATCTTGGGGATGAATAAGAAAGGAAGAGTTATGGCTTAACAATTGCATGTTTGTATCTCCAGAGAGAGTAAGGAGCCTCAGTTGAGGAAATTCTTCCATGAGATATACCTGTAAGGCATCTACTCAATTAGTGATCATGGAGCAGAGCCCTGCCCATAGTGGTGGTGCCATTCCTGGACCAGTAAGTAGTCCTGGGTTCTATAAGAAAGCAGGCTGAGCACATTACCGGAAGTAAGCAGCACTTCTCCATGGCCTCTGCATCAGCTCCTGCCTCCAGGTTCCAATCCTGCTTGGATTCTTGTTCTGACTTCCTTCTGTGATGAACATCAATGCACAGATGTCAGCTGAATAAACCCTTTCCTCCACTACTTGCTTTACGGTTACAGTGTTTCCTTGCGTGAGAGAATTCCTGCCTAAGACAGTATGCATTTACTTGCTTGTGGATATTAGTTATTAGGACTTTGATAAGTAGGCTACAATCTGAATAACCACACAGGTTAGGTATAGAGTAAGGAACTGGTAGGCAGGGACAAAGGGTCTCCCTAGGAATGGAATATAGAATAAATAATTTTGACTGATGTGGGACTGGAATAGGAAGATGAAGTGGTAAGGAGGAGATAAGGGGGCAAATATGGAGAGGGATAGATAAAATTACAGCTATTTGATGTTTTATTGGAAACACACTGTGTGTATAATCATATATATATATATATATATATATATATATATATATATATATATATATATATATATATATATTTGGGGTATTGTTTTTGTTTGTTTGTTTGTTTTATGTTTATTATAAGTCTTTTGCTTATGGTTTCCAGTTTTATGGATTTCTGTGTGTGGGAATGTGTGTGTCTTTGCATTTATATGTGTTTCTTGTATTTTTTCTTTGTATCCTTTTTTCTGTACATTTGTTTTATCATATTCAGGTTCATTTGTTTTTATTTTATAATAATAATAAGAACTAGTAGTAGTAGTAAATGTCTGTTTTCTAATGAAAGCAAGAAATGGCATGATTTGGGGTAGACTGGGAGGTGCGTAGGATTTAGGTGGAATTGCAGGAGAAGGAAATCATAATTAGAATATGTTGCATGAAAAAATATTTACTTGTCAGCTTTACTACATGCAGCCCAAGGAGGAGGAGTAAGTTTCCAGATGGCAGAATAGGTACCCTCCACCCCACTGAGCACACCCTACCTGAACTCATATTTTCTGCATGCGTATCTGTCATTTCTTCATTTACTCATCACCCCAGCGAGGTTTCCAGAACTAAGCCTTGCAGGACATGACAACGAGCAGATTGAAAACTAAACTTTAGAGATGATGGCTATGTGCCACCTTCATATTCCAGAAAACATATGGTGTTCATGTTGTAAACTTGTATTTCTGGGTGTGTCTATGAAAGCATTTCCAGGGGAGATTAACTAAGAACATTACTTAGTGCACTGAATGCAGGTAGCACCCTCCAGTAGGCTGAGTCTGGGATGAAAGAGGGTATACTCTTCATCTACAGTGTACTCATATACATTAAATAAATAATATTTTTATAAAAATATTTACTTTCAATTTTAAAAATCAAAAATAAATTGTATAAAACCCACAAGAAAAATATATTTTATCAAGAGTTTACAATAGTCTTAGAAGAAATTCTGAAGTTATATTTTTGAACATTCTTATTAGAACTATAAAAGACTATCGGACTGTAGAAGTCAGACGGGCCTTGAACTCAGATATTTGTCTGCCTTCCAAGTACTGGCAGATGCATTTTATATTATGAAATTAACCATGAGTCTATGTGGACAAGGAGTAGAAGAGTAACAGTGATGTTCAGATGTCAAGATGACAAGGGGTGGAACCGAGATGGTTGGTGTTATTTCTCTATGTGAAAGGATCTTTACTCACCAGAGAAAAACCTCTGGGTACTTCTACTAAGGGATATTCTAGATTGACTTAACTGAAATGCAAAGACCTACCCGAAATGTGGGAGATACTACTTCCTGCCTGGGGTGCTGGGCTGTGTAAATAGAAGAAAGCAAAGTGATCAACAACATTTATCTCTTTCTATTACTAATGGGAGATCAAATATGAACACTGCATCAAGCTCCTGCCACCATAACGTTGCTACCATGATCAACTATACTCAGCCTGTGAACCAAAATAAACACTTAAGTTGATTCTTGTCACAGCAATAAGAAAAGTAATACAAGGTAGAACTTAACTATTATTTGAAGCATAGGACAAGCAGTGAGGAGTTCTGAATAGGAGAGAGAGAGGAAGGGGAACCTCGGAGGGCACATAGGCTGGGTTATGCTGAGGCGATAATAAGGTGTGCTATTTTGAATTCTAGGTTTGTCAATGATATCTTAGTTCACTTTCTGCTACTATAAAAGAATACCATAGACTTGATAATTTATAAACTAAAAGGTTTTATTCGCAGCTCTGAAGGTTAGCAAATCAAGGAATGTAGTACTGGTTTCTAGCAAAACCATCACTCAAAGTAATAAAAGACAAAAATACATAAAACTGAAGGAGGAAATCTGCTAAACTCAATTTCCCAACAAATCCACTCTCCAGATACCTAGCCCATTGCCAAGATGATAAAATTAATTCATTCAATTATAGTAGAGACCTATGACCAAATCACCTAATAATAGTCCAACTCCTTTTTTCCCCTCCCAGTCACCCCCTCCCACAATCCTTCCTCCTCCCCCCTTCTCCTCTGAGCCAGTGGCAGCCCTCCTGGGTGTCCCCCTACCCTGGCACATCATGTCTCTGGGAAGCTAGGTGCATCCTCTCCCACTGAGGCCAGAGTAGCCCAGTAGAAGAATATATCCCACGTATAGGGAACAGCTTTTGAGCTGGCCCCATTCCAGTTGTTTGGGGTCTACATGTATGCTCTTTGGTTGGTGGTTGTCAAGTAAATTTTGCCTTCAGTTTTTGGAAAGATATTTGAACCAAAGAAAATGACAATTAAATTTCAGAAAATTACTTAGCCTCTCTAAGCTTTGATTCCCTCCTTTGCCAAGCAAGAATGCATTCTACCCAACACATTCTCTGAGGATTATCTGTGTACCAAGATCTGTACTTGTCACTGAGAATACAACTGAATTAGTATCTATCTCATACCATTTATGTTAGGATTGAAGGAAGACAAAAACAAACAAACAAACCAACAAACAAAGAGAAAAAACCTTGGCATAGTATCCTAGCAAGAAGTACTGTGGTGGTTTGAATAAAAATGCACCCCCCCCCCCCGGGAGTGGCACTATTAGGTGGTATGACATCCTTGGTGTAGGTTTGGCTTTGTTGGAGGAGGTGTATCACTAAGGTGAAGGCTTTGAGGTCTCAGATGTACAAGTCAGGCCACTGACTCAGCTTTTTTCCTGCTGCCTTTAGATCCAGATGTAGAACTCTTAGCTGCCTTTTTAGTAACATTCCCGCCTATGTGCCACTATGCTTCCTGCTATGATGATAATGTACTAATGGATGAACTGTAAGCCAGCCCCAATTAAATGTTTTCCTTTATAAGAGTTGCTATGGTTGGTCTTGGTGTCTCTTCACAGCAATAAAACCCTGAGACAAGTACTGTTGGTAAATATGTGTTAATACTAATGAAGATAGTAATGTGTTAGTTTGAATAAGACATCTGCAATAATCTCAGGAATTTGAATGCTATGTTTCCATGTGGAAAAGGTTAGAAGACATGGCCTTGCTGGAAGAAGGATGTCATTGGTGTAGTTTTGAGAGTTTAAGGATTTAGACCATCCCAAGTTCAGTGCTTATGTTTGATAGATGAGCCCGAGGCTGCTACAGTTGCCATACTTGCCTTCTACCATGCTTCCCTGCCATGATGGCAATGGCCTCTTATCCTCCTGGAACCATGAGCTGAAAATAAACTCTTTCTTCTCTCAGCTGCCTTGGCCATAGTATTTTATCACAACTATAGAAAATTAGATGTCCCTAGTACTACCGGAAGATCCAGCAATACCTCTCCTGAGCATATACCAAGAAGATGTTCCAACTGGTAATAAGAACACGTACTCCACTATGTTGACAGTGCCTGGAAAATACAGAAGGAGATGCTCATAGTCATCTATAGGATGGAACACAGGGCCCCCAATGGAGGAGCTAGAGAAATTACCCAAGGAGCTGAAGGGGTCTACAACCCTTTAGGTGGAACAACAATATGAACTAACCAGTACCCCCAAAGTTCATGTCTCTAGATGCATATGTAGCAGAAGATGGTCTACTCAGCCATCATTGGGAAGAGAGGCCCCTTGGTGTTACAAACTTTATATGCCCCAGTACAGGGGAACGCCAGGGCCAAGAAGTGGGAGTGGGTGGGTAGGGGAGTAGGGCGGGGGGAGGGTATAGGGAACTTTCGGAATAGCATTTGAAAAGTAAATAAAGAAAATATTTAATAAAATAATAATAATAATAAAAATGCAAAAAAAGAAAGAAAATTAGATGTCCCAACTGGTAACTACAGTGATAACATAGATGATAGTGGCCAAGGGCAAGATATTGGTGGAAATGAACAATTCACTCTGCTGGGAAGCAAGTATGTGACATAGGCTAATAAGAGAAAGAACTGCCAAGGACCAAGAAGAGCTAGAACTCAGTATAACAGAAAAAAGATACTGATATGACATTAATGACCTTAATGGGTATTAACTACGTGTTTCAAAATTATGACTCACTTTCTGCCTACTTCCCTATGGTAACTACATGTAAAACAGTTCGCTTCTTAAAACTGATTCAATTGACTAGTGATAGAAAAATGGTAACAATGGGTCATTCTGTTTTCTTAGAAGCATGATCAAATGCTTAGAACCATGTTACAAGCTGGTAGTGTCTAGTGGGCTAAAGAGTAAAGTATATGTGGAGTGTCATTATGATGCAGACATAGTCCTGACATGTTGCATCTAATGCATAATGACCAGTAAATCTCATTTTCTGTTGGTTCTATGAGAACTAGAGATGTGTTCCCCTAACATATATGAAATCAGAAACAACAGGGAACTGATAGTATACATTTAACAAAAAGAAAATGTGTTGTAAAATAATTACTGAGACTCTTGGACAACATACATGAATCTCCACCCACAGGTACATATGTAGTTCTCTCTCCCTACTCTAAACCACAGGGTATCAGCACAAAACCCAATCATACTCATTATAGGTTCCTGCTCACAAGTTGCCCATGGCATCCATTACCATCTTCATGGTTTTCTAGAAAAATGTCAAAGAGACACAACTTTGCTTTCCCAGGGCATCTGGTTTCTTATCTCTGTACATAGGGAGCATCTACCCCAATGACTGTCAAACCCCAGAGACAACCACTTAAAAATGTCTGCCAATCCTATCAAGTCTTTTCTTTTCCCTCACTGTCCTACCACACTCAAAAAAGAAAAAGAAATTAATTCCTTTGGGAAATTATAACAATGGAGAATTTACTGTAGTGTCACCTGGACAGAAGATGATGTAAGCATTCAGCAGATCTCAAAACATGGAGAGAGATGTTTTCAAAGCAGTCTAACCTCACTCCCCACAAACCACCCATTCCCTGGAAAATATTTAAAGCTCCATTCCACCCTATCCAAATCCTAGCCTAGACTGACTCCACTTGCTGTTTACTGTGAAACTTGGACATTCATCTGGGGTGACTGTCACAAAATCAGAAACTAAAAGGAGCTGGGAGACATCACATTCGCAAAATAAGTCAGACACAGATAACTGCTGCTTTATCTCTATGTGGAAACTAAAAAGAAAAAAATGCTGATCTGAAAATAAAAGAGTAACCACTCGGAGACTAGGAAGATGGAACAAAAAGAAAAAGGCAGAAGGAAAGATGGGGAGGATTAGTTCATGATGCATGCATGGATGGAAATATCAGAAGATGCCAATAACTTGTATGGCCAATATGTATGGCTAATAATTACTATAAAAATGAGAAACTGTATTTTGATCTCATAGTTTCATTCCTGTCACAGGGGCACTAACTGAGAACAGTACTTGATACACTACAGTGCCCTCCACTGTGTGCCTATCCAAGATTCTCATCCCTTCATTGGAGTAAAGACTCCTTAATAAAGCGGTTTCCACATGAATGAATGGGTAGCCTTTCTCAAACCAGACCACTATGCTTGGAATAATTTGCTAGGCTTTCCAATTTAATATATTGACCAGCTAAAGGAAAGAGAAACTAATAAAATAGCAGCAAGTGCAACAATTGAGGACACAAGAATGGATGACCCTGAAGAGAACATTTCTGAACCATATTGCCAGAGTACACAGCATGAGTCACTGGGAGGCCTCAAACTGGAAAACCTCAGATCAAATTTTAAAATAAGAATATCACACTGTCCTTGCTGTGCCAAAGCAGGACTTAGTTCCTTCTGCATTCTAGAGCTACCATTGCAGTGTGGTCCACACTGCTGTCCTTCAGCAGACATTTGCCAAAAACTACTATCTTTCCGTGATTTGCTGAACATCCACCATGCACTGAATACTGTTCTGAGGGCTGACATTGAACAGGTAAACAAAGAGGAGGAGCAATGAATCAGCTTCCCCACCCCAACCCACCCCCTGGCCCCATGCTGAACAAGGTTTAGTGTTCTGGAAACTCAAAATCTTGTGAAAGACTGAGCAGGGAGAACTGGTGGGAACTGGGAGGGTGGTGTTTCAAGCTTAACTAGGTGGCCCAGGAAGACAGTACTGAGAAATTTGTATTTCATCACAGAAGTGGAGCTGAAAGGAGCCACTGAGACAATAGAAAGTCCTAGAAATCTCATGAATGAAGCTAGACTGTGACTCAAGTGTACCAGAACTAGATATGGTAGATATAAAGGCTGACCGCGCAAGACTAAAGGCAAGTTATAGGAAGTAAGTTTCTACAAGCCCGCAGGAAGGAACTAAACAGGGCAAATAGCATGCTCAGGATCCATATAGAAGAAACCATGGGACTAAGAGGAATCTCAGTCCTACCTCGTAACCAGTCAAATCTGCCCTGGGCAAGGAACATGCATCTAAACCCAGTCTAATTGTAATATTCAATCACACATGATAGTACAGGGAAAAGATTTCTTTGAACATAGAAGGAAGGTCATGAAAATTTCCATACTTTCTAAAAAGAGTATTTATAAAAGTTGAATGTACCAGGCGTGGTGGCACACTCCTTTAATCCCGGCACTCGGGAGGCAGAGGCAGGCAGATTTCTGAGTTCAAGGCCAGCCTGGCCTACAAAGTGAGTTCCAGGACTGCCAGGGCTACACAGAGAAACCCTGTCTTGAAAAAAAAAAGTTGAATGTATATGAACTCACAGAAAAAAAAAAAAAAAAAAAAAAAAAAAAAAAAAAAAAAAAAAAAAAAAAAAAAAAAAAAAAAAAAAAAATATATATATATATATATATATATATATATATATATATATATATATACACATACACACACACACACACACAATGTGTAAATATACAAAAAATAAAAAGAAAACAAAATGATAGGGAATTTCTGACTTTTTAAAATACAAATTGTATTGTGTACATCTGATATTATATGGAGGATACACAAAGATAATAAAATGCTTGTGAACTAATCAGAACCCCCAGAGCTCATGTCTCTAGCTGCATATATATTAAAATATGGCCTAGTTGGCCATTATTGGGGAAGAAAGGCCCTTGGTCTAACAATGTTTATATGCCCCAGTACAGGGGAATGCCAGGGCCAAGTAGTGGGAGTGGGTGGGTAGGGGAACAGGGCGGGGGGGGTATAGGGGACTTATGGGATAACACTTGAAATATAAATGGAGAAATTATCTAATAATAAATAAATAAATAAATAAATAAACATAAAAAAGTGTCCATAAAACACACACTGAATCATATATATATATGTGTGTGTGTGTGTGTGTGTGTGTGTATACATATATAGATGATTAACCTAAAAAATGGTTAAATAATCTTAACATTGAGATTTATAGATGAAGTCCTGGCCTGAGAAAGGGTCTAGATGGAAACAAATTTACAAGACCAGGGATGTTTTGAACAGGGTATACACATAATAAATCACATGGAAATTGAAAAAAATAATAAAATAAAATAAAATAAAATAAAATAAAATAAAATGCTTGTTGTAGCTCATCATTTGATCTACATCCTACAGTTACCGCTTTGTGACAAGTACTGCTAAAATCTCCTTATTTAACAACTATATCTAATACAACATAGCTTTACTAACTACAGTTCTCACACTATGGGTAAGATCTCTAGATGTGCCCGTCTCATGTATTTGCTATTTCGCATTCTTTCATCTACATAATCCTACACATGGAAGGGGAGAAGGAGAGGGGAGAGGGAGATGCACATACGCACAGCACATCCACTAACTTCCATGTGCTTTTCCATTTCTGTGTGACTCTTTTTCTTTTCCTAGATTCCACATTTAAGTGAGGTCATCCAAATTTTTAGTGTCTTACTATTTAAAATACCATAATGTTATTCAGGTCCATCCATGTTATAAACAGCAGAATCTCCTCTGTGAAACTGAATAATGTTCCATTATATAGACGTATCAGTTTCATCATCCATTCACCCATCAGCAAACACAGGTAGCTTCTACCTCTTAATTACTATGACGATGCTGCTGTGAATGTGGGCATAGAGACTCATATGAAAGATGTATACTTAAATCCACTCTTCTGTGTGAGAAGATATCTCATTATGGCTTGACTTGCACTCCCCTGATGATTAATGATGAAAGCATCTTACATAGATTAGCAGTTTTTATGTCTACTACACAGAAGCGCCTGTTTAGGTCCATTGCCCATTTTCTTTTTTTTTTTTTAATTAGAAATTTTCTTTATTCCTTTGCCCATTTTCAAAATGGGGTGCTACTGGGGTGTAAAAGTTCTTTATAAATTTTGGGTAGTAGTCCTATAGCAAATCTGGAGTTTCCATATTTTTTCATATTATGTAGACTGTCACTTCTTCTGACTCTTGTTATAGAGAAGCTCTCTCATTTGATTTACTTCCTCTTATTTGTTTGTGTTTTATAATGTGAGTTTTAGTAGCTCCAAAATATCATTCCCAAGACCAGTGTCACAGGTCTTTTCCCGCACATTCTCCTAGGAGCTTTATGGTGTCAGGTCTTTGCTCCATTTATACTTGTCTTTTACATATACAGTTTCATTTTTTTGCATATGGAAATATGTTTACCACTAACATTTACTAAAGATACTACCTGAGAGTTGGGGGAGAGGGGTTGGGGGGCAGCTTTTGTTCAAGTTCAGGAACCAATGGCAACTTAAGTGCTAGATAGGCACAGCGTGGCAGTGATGTCTCTAGATCTACTGGTGAAAAGTCAATACATTTTCTGACTGCTGCATGAGGAACAGGAGCAGTGTTTTCCTTCTCTGAAGCCCCTGCTCAACCAAAACAGCCCCCCAGACTGTAGCACAGCTGATAGCATGATGGAAGCACCATTCAGGCCTTGGAACCCAGCATGTAGGCAGTAATACCTACCAAAGTGAGAATAAAGGTGTAATCTATCAAAGTGCAGAGTCCTGGGAAAACCCTAAATATACTGTCCCTGCCTTTTGGCTTCTAGTGATTCCATTTCTGGTTAATTGTTATTAATAACTAAGATGTATGAATCCAGGATATGAATTTTGGGCTTAAAATCTCACCCTAAAAGAGACTTAAGACTGTGCTTAGGGTCTAGACACCCAGAGTCATCACTGGCCACCTAATAAAGATTTTATATTGGCTTAAACCAATGTCCAATCAGCCTTCTCTGGTGAATACTGCACATCATTTCTAGAAGCTATATAATTATCCTTAGAAAGCAGACCTTGAGACACTGGGGGTCTCAGAGGCCCTAGAGCTAGGAAGAATGTTGCACCTCAGAAACTCTTAAAGGGTGCAAAATCTAAGGCATGAGAGGGCCCCAAGATTCACTCGATCAATTGGTAACACTTCCGGATATTCAGACACCTCCATGCATAGTCTGTCACCTCTGAAAGTAAATCTAGATAAGGCACCTTTTGTTTGGAACACAGAGGAGAGGCCAGCCATGGGTCTGGGATCCATGGGAGGCCATCTCCAATCTCCCATGGTCTATTCAGGTCTATGAATGTGTAGTGATGACACTAATTTATTTGTCTATGTGCCTCTCTGTGTGTTTCTGTCAGTTATATTGTTTGGGGAAACAGATCTAATATGAAGGACAAAGTAAGCTGTCATAGGGCCCCAGCTGCTGCTAAACCTCAGACAGTGCACCACTTCCTATAGGTTTATAGACCATGTGCATGCATGTGTACACACTCATATTCACACACACACACACACACACACACACACACACACATTCTAGCAGTAACTGTAGCTATACCATCAGCAGCTGCTTACATGGAAAATTCCAGACTTTCTGTGAAATCTTTTGAAGTTGGTAGCCCAGTAACAGTTCTGACCATATGGAACATGGTACCTGGAAGACCCCAGCAGTTAGGGAGAAATAAAATGAGGGCTTCAGACCTCAGTGAAGTGAGGTACCTCAGGTGCTTTGATCCCAGATCTACAAAGATGGGGCTCTGCAGCTGTTTGGCCTAGTGAGTGGTATATCACAGATTAGTCAAGAGGACAGGGCAGCAGAGTTTCTCAGGCACTATGGGTGTAGCTGCTATACTGTGTGGAGCTCCCGGTAATCAGGGGCAGGGTACATCATGCATATGGGTACCAAGATCATGACTGTCCTCATGGAAAAGCCCTCATTCCTAGGGAGTCAGGAATCACACTGGTTTGAGTACCAAAAGGCTATAGCAGATCTACTGTGCCCAGGTTCTATGTAGCTAAGGGAAAATAAAATACAGTAGCAACTGGGATATGGGATATGAGATGGCCTCACTGGTCCAACAAGATGTGCATGCTCTAACAGTGATAGCCTGTAGGACATAAGTTAGAGTATGATACAATGTGGGACTCCCTCGCCTGAGTACTGCAATATGTCAACTCCTGGTAGCACTGTAAGCTGGGCTCAAGTATGAAAACTAAGGTGTCTCCAGTGTGAACACTACACATGGTGGCCACTGGAGACTTTTGCATCCTTTCTGTTATAGAGAACAGTTGTCCCAATTTTGTGGGAATCCTGACTGCTGAGTGAGGGGACAAAAAAGCCAGGAATTTCTTTCCCTCCAGAGTTTCCTACTTCCTGAGTTTTTTTCACCACTCTTACTGTACTCCAGAACTCTCTTTGGATCACTGTGGTCAAAGGCAATTACTTAATAGCTGCTTTGGTCATTTCTTAAAGGAGCCAGCCTGCTGACTCACTCTGCAGAGCTCTTAATACCGTTTGAATTGATTTAAACATCAACAACATAAATAGGAAATGAATGTGCCTCAGTAAATTACAAACTATAAAACAAAATGACAGAAATGTTGATGATCAAGAACTAGGAGTTTTGCTGCAGGAAGGCAACAAACATTGTCACTGATAGAGAAGGGAACGACTCACACTCTGATAGAAATCCTTTATTACTTTCTATACGATCTTTAAACAGTAAGAAGATAATTTCATTATCAGTTTGGATGATCAATCAATTGGACTTCTAAGCTCTGAACACAATCTATTACTGCTTTCTTATAAAAATATTAAATATTTATAGCAATTCTAATAACTATTGTGATGCTGAAAAGAACTATAAATTATCACTTATTAAAACAAATAAATGTAGCTAGCCATGAAAAAGAAAATAGTAGGTTATCATTCCATCCTTTCTCTAGAAAACATTACAAAAACAATATTAATATAATGGTGCTCAAAATGTAGAAAATCAGATGTTCCAGGACTATGACAAGCTGCTTACATGGAAATGTAAGCTAATGAATAAAAATCAATTGTATAATAAATCAGAATTTGTTTTGCTTTCAATATACAGCTTCACTTGTTAAGTCTATAGTTTTTTATAACTTCACTGGTTCATTGTAACAAACATTTAATCTAATATCTAAACTGATGCAAACATGGGTCATTTTGCCTTCTGTTTTAGATTTACTTTGTCTGTACGGGTGTTTCTCCTACAGTATGGATGTGTGCCATGTGCACGCCTAGTACCCATGGATGCCAGAAGAGGGTTCAGGTCCCCTTAGAAGTAAAGTTACAATGACCAGGAACTACTAGAAGCTGAGCTCAGGTCTTCTGAAAGAGTGCTAAGTGCTTTCAACTTTCATCTCCTCAGCCCCTATTTCTTATCTCCAAATGGGACCCACAAATTGTATAAACTACAGGTCTCACATATGAATCTGCACTCTGATGATTATTCTAAGAAACTGTTCTCTAGTAATAAGGTGTCAAAAGTGGTGCTGATTCTTTGGAAATGGCTCTCAGTTTATCTTTCTGGAAAATCTGAAAACGCCAACCATGTACCAGTTCACAGTGGATAGCTCTGGTACAGGATCACCATACTTATTCAAACTTCTCTTACTGATATCATGTGCCCCTCACATCTCTTACTAAAGCTCCCTATGACCTTAGTACCACATTCGCTTCCTCTTTTCCTTCTTCATACCTCAGGCTGATAGGATTTATCCTCCTGTTGGTCTTGAGACAAAGTGCTGGGAGGCTTAAAGTTTTGAAAACCTTTATAATTTCCAATGTCTTTATTATATTGACAACTTAATTCCTTAACAACTTTCAGGTAGAAATTATCTTCTTTTTCTGAGAAGACTTGCAGATGTATCTCAGATGTGCTAGCATCCATTGAACACTGCATTCCACCCTTACCTCTGTTCTCTTTCATTCTGTTTTCTCCATTTGCTTGTATTACATTGTCCTTGACAAAGTCTCTTTTTCCTGTTTATTTATCCTATACAGTTTTCAGGGGGTTTTGTATTCTAGAGATAGTTCAGATAAATCCTCCCCCTAATTGAGCATATATCTCAACATCACTGATACCTGCTCCTCGGGGTAAAACAAGAGTATGGGTCATGTTTTGACTTAACACCAATGCATACTGTCCAGTAGAAGCTATTACTCAGTTCTTGTGTAGGTTTAGTTTATGTCTTTATTTTAAAATCCTAAGTCTGATCTACATCCTTACAGATGGCCTGGCTCGTTCCCATAGATCCTCAAAGTCACAAGACATAGCTGATTCAGACCTTCATGATTCAATTTCAAGTTCCCTGCTAAGAATTACACAGCTCCCTCCTTGTGGGTGAAGAAAATAGAATACAGAGGTTCCGTCCTAAGTTCCTCATCTGCTCCACTGCAGAAGGAGCTCTCCAACATTCCTCATTCTCTGAGCCTTGTTCTACCTAAAAATTGTCATGTTTTCTTTGGCAGCCCATTCTGCTAAATCTCCATAGCCTTGTAAAGTGGATGTGATATTTATTATTCTAATCTTCCTAGCTCCTTTTCACTCTTTTCAATGTAAAAATAAGAATCATCAATGCATATTTAAAAACAGGTAAAATATAACATACATATTCTGAGAATATCTCCCTAGAAGTTGTTAATGTGTTTAAAGAGAAAAATAGTAATTCTGTAACAAAGAAACACAGCAGATGTGTGTGGCCTTAACAGGCAAACCACAATGATGGGCAAATCAGTCCTTCCTGAAATTGTGCAATGCAAAGACTCCAGCACCATTTCTGATACTCCTAACCAAAACAGGAATGCCATGAACCAGATCATGACATTCCTAAGCAGAAGAAAAATTTGCAAATAACTAGCCCCTAACTTTCAAAACCAACAGGGACATGATAGAAGAAGAGTGAAGAAATATTCTCAATTAAAAGGAAATGCAGGACATTATGTTAAGTAAAATGAATCAAACACAGAAAACAAACACCACATGTTCTCACTCACAATTGGAAGTTAAAATACACATCTCATGGGATGGAAGTCACCACAGGTTTGAAAAAGAGTGGGGGGAGAATGAAGAGAGGATGAATAATGGGTGCAGGGTGCAGTTAGACGGTGGAAAAGCTCTGTCATATATCACTGTGGAGTACTTAGAGTGTCAACATGGCTGAGTTGTCAGTACATAGATGTTCCTTTAAACCAGGAAGTTTAAATAGTAGAGCAGACAGCTGTGGCTGGAATACAGACTGACTGTTCTTCAAGATGTGTTCTTCCTTCATTCAAGAAATGCGAGTTTCTTCACCTGTGCCACAGAAGCATTACTGCCTATAAGGACTCTGGAGACCATGAAATGAGACGGCACTTTCAGAGCTTTGAGACTAGGCTTGACTCCAAGAAGTACTTGCACACTAACTGCAAGAATGAATGGATGAACTGAAGCTAGGCAGAGCAGCACTCCCCAGGCTAGAGAGCACACATGCCCAGTGTCTTTCTCTGGCTTCACACCATCCTTAACATTTACAAAAAGGCGGGTGATGCAAAAGGGAAGGGAATGAGAAGGAAATGACAACAGAACGAGACAAGATCTTACAACCCAGCATTATAAATTCCAATCATCTGGTACTGTTTTAACCAAAGCCATAAATAAAAAACAAGTTGCAAATCCTACTGATTGTCTTTAATGCTCAAACTTTTTCTGTATGATAAAAAGTATAAATATCTACATTTAAAAAAAAAGAAAATAATTCATTATAATTCTCCTAAGCATTGAAAACAACATACAGCCATACTCCAAGTCTCTTTGCTTACAGCTAGTTACTATGTTAACCTGCCTGGAACAAGCTCATGATGGTGTTTATGCTTTTTGAACAAGCTGATTGGGGGAGGGGGGGAGCATTTGTTTAAGGTTCCCATCAATGAATGCAGAGCTTAGACTAGTCTTTAGCTTACACAAACATTACGCTTATTAATTCAGAATGTTCATTCATTTATTGAAACATGATAGCAAAGGAAAAACTGATTCTCTATTATACAAATTAGCTTTGCACAAAATCCCCTGGCTCAGGAATAACTGTCCACATATCGGGAGTCATACACCTCTCTGAGGTTTTTAAACTGTGACTTAGATGTCAAAACTTAGCATCAGTGCTTTGAATACACAAATGTTATAAATGATCAAACCCATCCATCTGACTAAGAACTTTCCAGCTGGATTTCAGCTTAAGAAATACTAAAACTACCTATGTGTAGTGCAGTCCCTGCCAACACTCACAGCATCCTCTCAGTTAAAGCAGTACTATGACTCAGACCACCTGTTTCACTGATCCTGCTACATCCTTTTCTGGTCAGAGTTCTCTCTTAGGATTAAAACTTTTATGAAAACAAATAGCAAATATTTACTCAAATTGATCATTTCACATCCTAAAAACCATATTTCCTTCAGTAAAGATCTATTTATCTTTGTTAATGTTAACAAGCCAAGGATTACTCAAAGCAGTCGCCACAGGTCCATAAAAGATAGAAATGGAACAACTGCTAATTCATGTGCTTTCCTTTATATATAGAACCGTCCTTATTAACATACCACACATGTCCATAAATGATTTTCAACAACCTGCTTAGATACAGTTCAGTAAAATGTTTAAATACCCATACATACGCTAAAAAGGAACAAAATATAAAATATAGGAGAAAGGGTGTTAAGGATGGAGGAGGAACAGAACAAGAGTGGCCGCAATTTCAGGCGTTATCAGATAATAAATCACTGATCAAGACACTTCAGTAAACTTTGATTCAATGTGACATTGACTGAGAGACTTTTATAGATATCTGGCCTTAGAAAAGCAATTTGTTCCATTAAAGAATTCTACTGTGCGATCTGAAGATTAAATATACTAGTATGGGGACTATACAACTAGCTGTGAAGTAAATGAAAAGATAAAAAACAAAAGGTTAAGTTGCACTATCCCATTAGATGAGGTGGCATTTCTCATTTTAAAGAAAACACAGTATACTCAATGGAAGGAACGGGAAGAGCAGCAACAACAGCAGAGGATCAACAACTCAAACTTGCTCCTTCTCAGCTTTGGGAACGTGATTGCAATGCTTTCCTCTGCGTGAAATGGGATAAAACCCTGCTGCTGACTTCAGGACAAGCTACCCAAGGATAAGATCTGGAACTCAAGCATCAGCATATGAGAGCCACCTAAACACAGAGGGAAATTATCACTCGGAAATATGGGACTGAGGGTTCTCTCCCAATGTGGGGAGAAGATAGTGTCTTGAATAAATGCATAGTGTTTGATGTGAACACAGCCATGTTAACCACCTCAATGCTTCAGACCTGTGAGAATAGCAAAGCCTTCCCTGTCTATATATGGATGTTGAAACTCTGCACAAAATGTTCTTCCTCCTAATGTTTACAGACTTCCTCCTAATGTTCCTCCACAGAGACCTGCCATCAAAATTAGCCAAACTTGCTTCCTTGTTCTACTATATGTAACAACCTTCCTCCTCATCTAGCTGTGTACAGTAAACCCACCTTTCTGTTCATGGTTACATAATAAACTTCTCCAGCACCATGTCTGCCTACATGCTTCCTGTCACAGGGATAATGGACTAAACTCATTAAAGTATAAACTAGGTACAATTAAATGTTTTCCTTTAGAAGAGTTGCCTTAGTCATGGTGTTTCTTCACAGCCATAGAACAGTGACTAGCACATCAGGTTAATCCAAATGTAGCACTGTAGTGACCAAGGGCACAAATTGGAGGCTCAACACTCAAGTGCCAGCTTAGGAACTATAAGAATCCAACCCAGCTAGGAGTATAGAGCCTTTCTCTCCAACTTTTTCAACAAAGAGGGAGACAGGAAGCTGAAGACTTGACAACTTATGAGTAATTTACATGAAATCCATCCTTCTCTTGACCAAATTATGCATAGTAATATAGTACATGAAGTCTCTGGTATTTTTCCTTTAGCACATGTTACAATATGCAAGGAAAATGAGAGGCAAGTTCAAGGGCACTTTTGATGGAAGCCAGATGAATTGTTACAGTTGCCTGGGAAACCTTTGAAAGCAACAATATTTGATATGTCAAATATCTTAAGTCAATATGGGCCAAAGTAATATAGAAGCTAAAACCAAGCAAGGAAATTGTGTGAAAGGAAGCACTCTCGGTGTGTTATGCTCTCAGAACTAAACTTTTGAAAGGAGAAAAAGGCTGCATAATCTCTTAATTAGCCTAAAAGAATGATAACCCTAAATGCCAACTTTCAACACTCAGGATAAAGGCATTTCAATTACTTAACCATTTATGCACAAACCCCAAGAGTTGGTAACAACCCTACAACAAAACAAAGTCTTCACATAGAACTTTTACCCTGTGTCTTCTGATGTGGTTGCAGTCTAGAGTGCAGACTAGTATGTAGTGTATAAAGTGTGATTTCTTCTCAGATTTCCAATACAAAAACGTTATGTCCCAATGTTGAGTGTAAAATGTGTTAATGAGAGCAACAACAAATGTTCACTGTAGCAATTTTGAGGAGAAAAATATTTTACATAGGACAATGAGCTGTCACGTTCTATTGAGGAAATATGCCTGTGATAGGAAAAATTTCCGAATTTATATTTTCCCCATAATATACTCTGGGAAGAGATTCCACCATAAATTTGATTTTGTTATTTTTCTTTAGAAAAGTAACCCTAAAATGCTACATTATGAAAATTTACATACCTTACTGGCATTATAGTTCATATAGAGTTCATTTAGACTTTTGTAACAGAATAAACCAAAAAGAAATTAGAAACTTAACAGCTCATGGCTGCAGCTCAATAGCAGAGCACTGCGTTCTCAAGATCCTAGGCTTAACACCCAGTAGAAGAGAAGATAGATCAAAATGTAAACACCCAGGGGCTTCCGGGAATTCAGTATGTCCCTGCACCTCAAGATTTGTACAGTGAAATGGCCACTGAGGGACCATCTTGCTTAGTGTTTTATTACTTCAGAAATCTAGAGTTGCAGAAAAGGGCACCCTCTGAAAGGAAAGATTTTAAGCAGATATTTGCCTCATACGTTTTTTGTTTGGTTGTTTGATTGTTTGGTTGGTTCGTTGGTTAGTTGGTTCATTGGCTAGTTTGTGTCGTTTTTCTAATAACTGGTTGGAAACTTTTTGGAGTTCTATTGCTCTGAGCTGCCCTCTGCTGTTATCCTCCTATAAATATTCTATGGAAACTCCTCTACCCTCCCACATCTCTACCCCATTTCATCACCAACGTCATTCAAGGGCTGCCCTTCCTACTTCTCCTGCATAAATGTGGAAATATGGAGGGCAGCACTTCAGTTTTTAAAATGTAAAGAATTAGCATAAAGCTTTTTTAGTTTGAGAGCTTTGATTTTAGTTCTATTGCGTTTTTGAGATGCTGCTCTTTTCAGAAGACTTCCACAGTTACAAACTAAAGATGATGTGTCCTCTAATGAGCTTGGCTTTTTACAAATCAGTAAGGATGTCAGTATGTTGTTGTGAATTTACTTAAGGTGTGATTAATTTCTCAGGACAGTCTCCATTCTTCTCCTAGTTGTATGAATGAGGGTTACAGGAGAATCACTTCTTCCTGCATTATTCATCTGAGTTGATCTGAGGGCCCATGCCAGTTAATCTGACAGCAATTTATATGAATTAATTGGAAAGAGAAAGGATCTAGCTTGTGTGCCGTCAGAAATCAGAAGTTCTTTTCTGTGGAAACACCTGCTGTGGGCCTGACCTTGTTCCCCATTCTCTTCTACTTAGAGCTGACTAGCTTTATCAGTCCCAAGACTCCGACCTGACACAGTCCAAAGAACTAACAGCTTCATTTCAATCCACACCACAGAAGAAGAAATCTTGTTACAATTCTGGTGTTCTACACTCACAACTTGCTGTGATCATTTGCAATAAGGAGCACATTCCGAGTCTTAAGTACCACAGGATGGCCAATGCAATCTGCCCCCCTGAACATCTGTCAAAGTACCCATTTGAAAGTTCTAAAGCTATGTTCATGTTTCAGAAACCCAAGTGAGCTTGGCATTAAGACCAAATTGTATTTCTCAAGGAAAGAAAACCATAATCTGGTGCCTGTGTTCCAGTAAAGAGACATACAGCATGCATATGCCACAGGTCTCTTATAGCGACAAACAAACCACTAAAGTATTCAATGTATCTTCATATTTGATACTTATTATATGTAAGCAACAGATGTATTTCTCATATGAGCACCATTAAAAAGTGATTTTTCTAAAAGAAAATTCTAAATAGAAATGAGTCAGTCTCAGTACAAGTCCATACTGCACAGGCAGCATTTGCAATATAAACACACCGACACTTTACAGAGGGTTTGTAGAATCTGATGATCTTCACAATGTTTCCTACACCCAGATCACATGTCCTCTCCTCTTTCATAGCTGGCATTAGTAACAACAGCTCCTGGTGACTACCAGTGGTCACACTTGATGCAGGACTCCCACAGTCATGCTTGCAGAAGAGAGATGAAACAACAGTCGAGTCCTCCCAGCTCCCTATTCAACAGTCCCATCCACCTCAGGCCTGCAAGCCAGCGTGAGACGTAACCATAGAACTACAATCTACCTTTGGCAATATTTGTCCTTACCTGTACCTGGTCGATGTCTACAGGTATGTGGAGAGTTTTCTCTTTTTTGATATATTCCAAATGTTCTTACGATATTTCTCTTAGGGTTTCTCCATGCTGATCTATTCAGATATCTCATTACTGTCTAAAAGAGAAAAATGTTAAATTATAATATGAAAGTCCATTAATTTTTTTTCAACTCAGGACTAAATGAAGACAAACCACTGAGACTGGCACCTTGTACAGTGCGAAGATGTGTTGGCTTTTGTGTACTACGATGCCACAAGCCTTTGCTCCTCTTGTAGCTTTACTAAAAAAATAATATTTGTTATTTCAGATCAGGTATTTTGCTCCTTACCTGTAGTATTCCTGTGAGGTCACATTCTGTGAGAAACATCCTGCCCTTCTCCCTACAAAAAGGTTGCATAGAGTCATAATGCAGAAGCCTGCAACTTGCTAACTTTGCTCTGTGTTATTTACCAATCGCACAAAGAAAATGCTGTCTATTCAGAACTCATTTCAAAACTCTTTTCACTGTGAGTAAGTGAACAAGCGGGCTCATGTCCCAAGCCACAGTCATATCCCCAGTGGTCCAGTGATGGCTATGGAGCTGGCACTGAGTGGCACAGCCTTCAGGCTTCCTACAAGGGTCTGTTGTGAACAGCTTAAAACCTTCAAAGCCAGAAGTAAAGAAATAAGGTGGAGTTGGGCTTCTTCACTCTCCTCTATCCTGTTTCTGTGCTAGTTTGCCCTGTGTCTGCTATCAGTAGCCCTTTCCCAAAAAGTTCCTTTGTCCTAGAGAGTACAAGATGTCACCAAGGTGACAAAAAAAGAAGCTATTCAGGTAGCTGCAGAGTTGCTGTCCTTGGGGCAAGTAATTTCAATTATAGAGACCTTAGTTGCTTACTAGAGCCCTGCAACAAAGCATGCCCAGGCATCCCCCATTCACACCTCCCTGTGCCTCTTCCTCTCCCTTTCCCCTCTCCCTTACACACCCTAATAGTTGGTACATGAAGGGAATGGGAGTGCCAGGGCTACATATCACCAATATTATCCCATGGGTGGGAATCTGGTCCAACTGAATAGAATGAGAAGAATAAGAGCAAAAGCAAGCTGAATGTCGGTTCTTTCAGGAGATGTACTTTTTCAAGTGGTCAGATACATTAACCCTTTAGACATTTCTGACAGGCTGGAATCTCCAAGAAAACAGGGTATTGCATTTTATGAACCTTGAGGTTTTCCCAGAGTCAGACAGTGTCTGGTTCATGGCAGCCAACTAGTTTCCCAGCTAGTATGTAATTGTTTCACTTTAAGGCAATTTTTTCACTGTGGTCATTTTAGAGAACTCTAGATAAATGTCTATTCTGAAGCTTCTATCTGTGGCTCAATATCAATATTTTCTAGCAAAACACCAAACATTTTAACAGACTTTGTGTTCCCTCTACTTCCTACACTCTCCCCAAGTCATAGAATCTCTGAAAAAGTCTTAACTAGCTACTTCACTATTCTGCCTTGCAATTAAGGTTAAATATTTTGAATAACATGTAAGGCATTTCTTTTTGGCCAAAAGAGAAACTCAGGGGAATAAAAAATAAATTAAATTAAATTTTAAGAAAATGAAAAGCAAGCGTTCTCGTGAGCTTCCCAAACTGAGCAAGTTTGGGAAAGCATATGCAGGCTCAGTTTGGGAAGCCACAATATGCCATTCATCCCTAACTAGATGACGGGACAGAAATATTGCTGCTGAACCAACCAAGGGAAATATGCTGCTCATCCAAAACAAACTTGCAAAATCTAACTTCCACTGACAAAATTTCTCACATGAGAACTTTGCCTACGTATCATCTTAAAGTACTTTTTTCCACTTGCTATGTGAAACTGGTAACCCAGGGGTATATCTCAAAAGATGGAATCCTTACACATGAAATATGAATTTAGGAATCATTCAGAAATAACTAGGTAAAGAGCCTTCCTGGAGAGAAGGCTAGGTATGAATGGGTGAGAGTAAAGAGTGATCATGTGGTTAAAACGTTAAAAGCCAAGACTCCTGTGCCAACAAATCACAGCCTACTCACTCCGTTTACTCCTCAAACCTTTTCATTATTGAACAAGCAGCCCCTTTATAGCAACCAGTCTAGGTCCTCCAACACATAGATTTTGCTTGCAAGGGCTGACTTTGACCCAGGACTAGATAAATTTGATAAAAGAAGTTAAAGAATCTCCACTGGAACTCTGTTTAAGAATGGGGGCTCTAGGAAAAGCAACTTCCAGGCTTCTTGAGATATCTTTACTCCCCTGTTCTCACACTGTGCCTTCTTCCTTCTTGGAGGTGGGGTGAAATGCCCTAGTGTAGATGTCCTTTGGGCAGCCTAAATGCAAATCACACCTTTTCCTTTTCCATTAGCACGTTTTTGACTTCCAAAGTCCATCAACAAAGCATAATGTTTGCAAATATTCTAAGGATACTATCAGAAGAAGCTGAAGTTGAGATAATCTACCCATACCCAGATGAAGTCTTACTTTCTAAAAACAAAAAACAAGAGTACTCAGAACATAGGAATACACTAGTACATGGTAAAAGCCACACAGCAGTCCACAAAATGGTGCTGTAAAATTCTCACTTGCTGGCTACTTCTAAGTGGTTGTTCCTATATTAAACAGCCATTTACCAACTACTCATTTTCTAAAATATCCTTAAAACAACCATATATAGTAACATTCTGTTCAAAAATAACAACTGCTTAAGGTTTGGGTTGTTGTGGATTATTCCTTCTGGAAAACTACATTTATTAGAATTAGGGAACTCAACAGCAAAGGTTGTTCTAATGTTTATCCATTAAATGATGTTTTCTGAAGGAGTTCATGTGACAAGGTGATAACTTAATAACTATTGGCAAAAAATGTCACTGTCTCTAAAGAACTGTACTCAAGCAGAATAGATAATGATTACTCGTGCTTGGATCCTGTAACTTGTGGAATCTGCTTTCTGAAAATGCCTTTTGGAATCTGCAGGCAGCACTGGCAAGGATAAAAAGGAAAAAGAAAACGTTTTTCTGGCAATTTACAAAGTACAACTAGCACTTGGAACCTCACGGCATGGTGCAGCAAAATGCACAGCCCTGCTGGTGACATCAGATGACAGCCTTGAGAATGGGTGTGAGAAGCAGGCCAGGACATAGCTGTCACTGGTCACTAACACTGAATAAGCTGAGGAAGGGGCAACCCACAGATTCCTGATTCTTTTTCCTTAAGCCATGCCAATTTTTTTTTAAATTCTTTGAGAAACCAGTGGGCGGGCACAGATGGGAAGTGGGAAGCTGCAAAGGGAAAGAAGATGGTACAGAGAAGAGTGCTGAGCCAGGCGCTACTCTGCAAGTGCATCCTCCAAGATCCAGATGGCATGGCCTTTCTTTGCTATTGCCACCTGGCACCACTGCCTCTTCAGCGCCCCCTATCTGCTGTCAGGACCACATGACCATAATTGATACCAAGTTACCGGGCATCAATTTGTAAACCCAAAGGCCAGAGCTCAAAAAGCAACCTGTGAGGTATTCTGTTAACACAATAAATGTTTTAAAGGAGCAATATGTTTTAAAAGAACCTGCTAAAATGCCAACTTCCAAGACATGCAAGCTCTGCTTAGGGGAATGTTCCTTTACCTGTGCAACAGAATTTGAAGCAGTCTTTTCCTAATGAGTTGTCAGCAAATATCACCTGCTTTAAAAAGTTAGGGCGGCCTGGGAAGAGAGAAGCTGTTTGTTCTGAGCTGTTTGTTTTCAAAGCGTAGAATGGATTAGGCCCCTGCTCTCTTTTTATGCACGTGAGTTAGCTCTGAATCAGAGAGCTGTACAGTGACACTTGAGGGTCAGCTGTAACATCTCCTCTTTATAGAATACAACTTGTGAAAGAGGAGGTGGAAGAAGAGAAGGAGGAGGAGACTTCAATGACAGAGTAGCAAGGCTCTACAGGACACTGCCAAAGGGATGCACTAGGGAAACTCTTGTGCAGCTCACTAGCACTTTTGTCCTTGCTAGGATCCTCTCCCAGATCCAGGCTGGTGACTCGTGCATAAAAGACAAATTTTTCCACTCACAGAGTTTGCAGTCTAGTTACTAAAGCACTAATACAAAAAAACAAAAAAAACAAACAAAAAAACTAAAGAACAAATACAACACAACACTGAGGTGCAATTTTAGGAAGAGGAGCTAATGTGCTACAGAGCAAGTAACACTGGGCTCTACTTCTCCAGGGCACTTTGAAGGGCTTCTCTAGAAGATTGATATTTCATTGGAGATAATGAAAGTGGTAAGAACTAACTGGCAAAGGGGATTCTCTCTCAACCCACCCTTGGCATGTGAAAAGGACCCAGAGGAAGAAAGGCAGTGGCTGAAATGGACATGTGTAAAACCAAAACCTGACACCACTGCCAGAGGCTTCACATAAGCTCGGTAGTTACTCTCTGTGACTGTGACTTGAGAGGGAAATACCAGGATGTAGGAAAGGGCATGGAAGGGAGGAGCTTTTGTGGAGCTATTGAATCCTACAACATATGGTAACCATAGGGGAGATTACCCTTGGGACCTATGGGAATGCAACATAAATGACTAGCCTAAAACAAAACTGCACAGAACTCCTTAGCACTCTGTCACTGTACATTTCTGTCCCAGAATCACATCCTAGCCACCAAATAAGGTGGACACTAAGAACTAGTAAAATTATTTTCACTCATCATAAGCAGAATAATCTAGTTACTTATAAAGAAGTAGGTTAATGACATTTTTAACATTGCTACCCGGATGACAAACATTTGTGCCCCTGTACATGTGAATATAGTCATCAGATCCCAAGAGCAGCACCAAGCCTATTGCTTATAGCAGCAGATTGCTAGCTATTTATTTATTTATTTATTTTTATTTATTGCTTGCTATTCTCTCAAAAGCAGTCTTGAGAAAGTGGAGGTAGTTATGCATGTTATTCATCTTATAGCAGGAAACTAAAACAGTTATCTAAACTACATGGTTTATAAGGCTCCTCCTGAATGGGAACTGGACGCACTCTGCTGTAGAAAATAGCCTTTAAAAGAGAGTAAGATACATACATTGCTTATTGTAAAAAAATAAAACAAAACTATAATAGTATCAAGATAGTATTACATAATCTTTGAACAGCAAGCCCCGTGTGATTCAAGCCCTGTAAACCTACAGAAGCTATCAGAAGTGGCCAGCAGGCACCAGGATTTGGATGTCAGCTGCTCCCCAAGCTCATCCATTTAATAAGTCGGCCCTAACCTGTTGGCACCCTTTTGGAAAGTTGTAGAAACTCCTGCATATGCTGACCAAGGTAGAGTCACAGGAGCGGACTAATGCAAAGCCCTGACTCTGGCCCCAGCTCTCTACTTCCTGATTCCCGATTCACTAAGTCTCCCTTTCCTGCTACCAAGGACAGGAGCTGGTACTGGTGCCATGACTTCTCCATGATGGTGAACTATATTTCATGAACCCAAGGCAAGAATAAATCTTCCTTTAAGTTTCCATGAGATACCGTGTCACTGAGAACAGTAAATAATAGAGGAAATGTTGGTTGAATAAATTCAGAACAACCCTGCACCCCTACAAGCAAGTGAACTCCATTAAACACTGGGGCTGGGAAATGGAAGCAGAATTAGAAGTACCTTATAAGAACATTCTAGTAACCCTAAAATGGTTGTGGGTACAAAGTCATTTTAAAACTACAGATTAGGAGTAGGGTGTAAAAGTGAACAATACAGGCTTGACTACCCGAGTGCAATTCCCAGAGCAGGCATAAAAAGCAGGATGTGATAGTGCACCCCAGCACTCTTGCAGTAAGACGGGAGACAGAGGTGAAGAATCCATCAGACACTTAGGTGAGAGAGGAGGTGTGTTCCTGAAACTAGATCAAGAGGACTTGGGATTACAGGCCTCTCTACTAAACATCACTAGGGTCTCAGCTCCCCTCAGCCAGCTACCTTGGAGGTAAGTTCCCACTGACTTAGGATACCCCAGCTCTCATTTGCTTCACTTTAACGCAGTAGAGCCAAGTGATATCAACAAGATGATAGATTTGTAAGTAACCCAGCAAAGCACAGCCTCTGAAACCTAGAAGATCCTTCCTCCATGTGAATATCCTTTAGTTTAGAAACTGCTAGAGACTATGGCCCAAATTAATACTCATGTAGAGCTATAGGAATGCTGAAGTAGTACACGAAATTATCAGAAATGTTTCTAGGGACTATTTATTCTGTCGTGACAACATAGCAAAATGGCAGCCCTGCATTCACCTGGTCTAGCTTGTAGTACATATTGGGTTTGAGGGATGAAGAAACAAGTTTGATTTATCTCTAAATTTAAGTCACAAGTGCATTACTTTGGTTTTCTCTTTGTCTGGTTTTAAGACAGGATTGATCTGGAATGCAGGCTCAAGTGATTAAAGCACTATGCCCATTTCCATCCCTGGAAGTGGCAAATTAGTCTGTGAGTTGCAAGCCTTTTTTAAAAATGGCATTTACTAGGTTAGCTACACTTTAAGGTAGCATAATCCTATAGAATGAACACTTATTTGAAATTATGATAACAAAATAAAAGTTTGCAAATCTCTTCTAAAAAACAACTAAGAAACCACCAGGTATGGGCACTCATACCTGGTGGTATGAGTGTGTTAACTTTTCACTAATAGTATTTTTCTTTCTAGATTGAGGTATAAATCTCTTTCAGAGAATCTAAATTCACTGTATAAAGAAATAATAATTAGTATCACTAGAGGGAGACAGCATGCAAAAAATCAATTATAAGGCAACTAGAAAATTTTTCTAGTTCTTAAGAATAAAGCGAGGAGCCTGTTGAGAAGATTCAGTTCTTTTTTCTCTCTCTCTCTTTATTAGATATTTTCTTCATTTACATTTCACATGTTATCCAGAAATTTTCCCTTACTCTCCCGCGTCCCTGCCCTGTTCCCCTACCCACCCCCTCCCACGTAATGGCCCTGGCATTCCCCTGTTCTGGGGCATATAGAGTCTGTATGACCAAGGGGCCTCTCCTCCTAATGATGGCCAACTAGGCCATCTTCTTCCATATATGCAGCTAGAGACATGAGCGCAGGGGGAACTAGTTAGTTCATGTTATTCTTCCACCTATAGGGTTGAAGACCCCTACCGCTCCTTGGGTACTTTCTCTAGCTCCTACCTTGGGAGTCCTGTGTTCCAGCATATGCTATAGTGTTTATTTTGGTGGCTGATTATGGGAGGGATCCCTGGAAGCCGCCGTCACTGGTTGGTCCATCCTTTTGATTCAGCTTCACACATGATCTCTGTAACACCTTCAGTGTGCGCTTTGTTCTTGGTTCGAGGAAGGGGCACTGAGACCACATTTTGAACTTCATTCTTCTTGAGATTCATGTGTTTAGTAAGTTGTATCCTGGGTAGTCTAGGCTTCTGGGCTAGTATCCACATATCAGTGAGTACATGTTATGTGAGTTCTTTTGTGATTGGGTTACCTCGCTCAGGATGACATCCTCCAGATCCATCCATTTGCCTAGGAATTTCA
>LR753316.1:2503638-2516735 GCA_902729485.2 Mus minutoides | reverse complement strand
CTGGCCCTTTAGTTTGATAGTCTTCCTTCTCATCTACTCCTATTATCCTTAAGTTTGGTCTTCTCATTGTGTCCTGGATTTCCTGGATATTTTGTGTTAGAATCTTTTTGCATTTAGCATTTTCTTTGATTGTCTTGTCTATGCTCCCTATAGAATCTTCTGTGCCTGAGATTCTCTCTTCCATCTCTTGCATTCTGTTTGCTGATGCTCATATCTATGGTTCCTGATTTTTTTCCTATGGTTTCTATCTCCAGGGTTATCTCCTTTTGGTTTTTCTTAATTGTTTCTACTTCCATTTTTAGGTCCTGGATTGTTTTGTTCCATTCCATCACCTGTTTGGTATTGTTTTCCTGTAACTCTCTACGTATTTCCTCTTTATATGCTTCTAGTTGTTTATCTGTGTTTGTATTTATCTGTTCCTGTATTTCCTTCTTATAGTCCTCCATCATCATCATGACGAGTGATTTTTATATCCATGTCCTGTTTTTCTGGTGTGCTGTTGTATCTAGGACTTGATGGGGTGGGTGAGTTTGGATCTGGTGATGCCAAGTACCCTTGGATTCTGTTGCTTCTGTTCTTATGCTTACCTCCTGCCATCCCTGCCCAAGGGGACCTGTTGTTGGTGCAGACCAGAAGGGAGCGTCTGTCTTGTCCTGGGCCTTTCTCAATCTCCTGCTGTTGTCTCAGGTCGCTTGTGATTGGGCTGGAACAGATGCTGAGTTCAGCTGCTCACCAGTGGTCCTTAGATTGTTAGGAGAGTCCCGCTGGAAACCTGGGTGGGTGCACGGTACCCAGGCCTTGCGCCCTGCGCAGTGGTCCGGAGATTGCTGGGAGAGCTAGAAACCTAGGTGGGTGTGCGGTACCCCGGCCTTGCGCCCTGCTCTGGAGCTGAGTGGTGTGGGCCGGAAGGGAAGGAGTCTGCTCTCCGCCCTCCACCTGTCTATCTCCCTCTGCAGACTCAGGTCCCACGAGTTTGGACTGGGGCAGATGTGTGTTCCTCTTACCGGTGGTCCGGATTGCTGGGAGAGCTGGAAACCTGGGTGGGTGCACGGCACCCAGGCCTTGCGCCCTGCGCTGGAGCGGAGCGGTGTGGGCCGGAGAAGATTCAGTTCTTAAGATCACTGACTGCTCTGTTCAGTTCCCACCTCCCAACTACCCATAACTGATTCCAGAGGATCCAGTTCCTTCTTCTGACCCCCAAAGACACGAGGCATATACATGTTATGCCCAGAAATACATGCAGGCAAAGCATACAGACAGAAAATAAAATTCAAAAGTCTAAAAGTAATTTAAAGAATTAAGTTGCTGTATGACATCTTGTAAATTTAAATAAATCCACAAGCATTATTAACCAATGAATCTTCCCTTTCTCAAGCATAATAGAAGCTGAATTAAAAGTTACAAATGGAAATTTGTCAAACTCTAGCAAAATATTTTCATGTAACTACAAGACAATGCCAAGTGTGATAGACAGACACATTTGTAATCCCAGAACTCAGGGTAAGGTGAAGAGTACAAGCCAGTTTGGCTACACAGTGGATTAGAGATGACCTGGGCTACATGAAACCATATTTTAGACAAATAAATTTTTAAAAACAGAAATTTTCACTATCTCGGGGCAGTAAAAATCAGTTTACAACGACTGTGTCTGGGCCTGTAGATGTAGCTCAATGGTAGAGCTCTTGCCCAGAATGTGCAAGTCCTGAATTGACTCCCTAGTACCACAAAGATGAAAAACTCCGTGTCTAGACTGGGTCTAGGTACTCAAGAACCTGATCTTTGCACACAGTAGCCCAACTAAGCTAAGTATCTCTCCCAATTAAAGGGGTCAATTTTAAGGTATCATAATTTAAAATGGGATACACAATTTTGAAATTTGAGTTTAAATGTAAAGTGTGTGTGTGTGTGTGTGTGTGTGTGCGCGCGCGCGCGCGCAAACGTGCACGTGCTGGAGCAGGTGCCTGTGACATGTTTTATATTAAATCACAACTCAGTAAAAGGAAATGAAGTTTTTTGTTTTGCTTTTTGTTTGTTTTGTTATCCACATATAAACAGCTTTACACATTTAGATTTCCTACTGGTCACTGAACACACTTGAATGTTTACTATCTATTCTGAAAGTTTAGGTTTGTGGGTAATTTAGCATCTATAAACAAAGTTAATCTACAAAAAGCAAAATGTGGACTGGGATTAGTTGCTGGAATGTTTTCTGTCACTGAAATCAGTCTCCAGTACCAGAGACAGTGGGTGTGGGGTACCTTCCTGTAAACCCTGTACTCCTAAGTAAACAGGGGAGGATCTGATGTTCAAAGTCATCCTCCGCTGTATAGAATGGTTAAGGCCAGCCTAGACTACTTGACTTATTTTCAAGAAGAAAAGAAATATTAAAAAAAAAGGAGGAAAGAAGGGAGAGAGATTGGGAGGGTGGAAGGGAGGGAGAGAGTGATAGTGGGAGAGAGGGAGGGAGGAAGGAAAGAAGGCATGCTGATTAACTAGTAGCATTAATAAGTCCACAGCACAGGTGATGCCATGACAACTGACTTTTAAGGATTTATTTTTTAACTACTCATTTAGAATATAGTTTCTGTCCCTTCCTTATACTTGGGCATCTTCCTCTTCCGACTAGACCTTTTCTTTCCGATTTTGACTACTCTCCCTATACTTTTTTTTTATTGGATATTTTATGTATTTACATTTCAAATGTTATCCCCTTTCCCGGCTTCCCATATGGAACCCTCCTCTCCCATCCCCTGTGCCCCTGTTTCTACAAGGAAGCTCCCCCTCCCACCAACCCAATCCACTCCTACATCACTGCCCTGGCATTCCCCTACACTGGCACATTTAGTCTTCACAGGACCAAGGGCTTCTTCTATTGATGCCAGATAATGCCATCCTCTGCTACATATGCAGCTGGAGCCATGGGACCCTCCATGTGTACTCTTTCATTGGTGGTTTAGTCCCAAGGAGCTCTGAGGTATCTGTTTGATAGTGTTTTTCTTCCTGTTTTTCTTCAGCTCCTTCAGTCATTTCTCTAACTCCTCCATTAGGGACCCCATACTAAGTCCAATGGTTAGCTATAAGCATCCACCTCTGTATTTCTCAGGCTCTAGTAGAGCCACCCAGGAGACAGCTATAACAGGCTCCTGTCAGCAAGCACTTCTTGGCATCAGCAATAGTGTCTGGGTTTGGTGTCTGTATATGGGATGGATTCCCATGTAGGGAAATCTCTGGGTGGCCTTTCCTTCAGTCTCGTCTCTACATTTTGTCTATTTGTATTTCCTTTAGACAGGAGCCCTTCTGGACTTGGAGACGAGTGGGTGACCCCCAACCCCCAACATGGGGCCTTGCCTAACTTCTGGATGTGGTCACTACAAGTTCTCTATCCCCTTTGTTGGACATTTCAGCTATTATCATCCCTGTTGGGACATGGGAGGCTCTTGCTTTCCTGGCATCTGGGACTTGCTGGTGGCTACCCCCAGTTCCCCAACCCCCAATTCTACACACCTGTTCAAATTCCTGACCCTCTGTATATCATCCCAGTCTCCTCTCATACCTGATCCTGTCCCCCTTTTCCCTCTCCCTGCCTCCTATACTTAATGATGAGTTTTGATCCTAGTATTTTTTTCTCCTTAATATAAAATATTATATTCTCTGTATATTTAAAAATATTTGCTATCCATTTAAGGTATTTGCTCTCTGAAATTTTTCCTTCCTTTCATAACTGATCTTAAATTAATTCTTTATATTATCACCTGATATTCTTTAATAAAAGCCACTTTACCTTATCCATGTCTTCTCTTCCAGTTTGTCTACTGCTAGTACCATTCATCAGGCCATTCTGTTTCCATGGAGCATTAGAGCTAAATAAATGGTATGAATACAGTAGACCAAGTCACAGTAATTCACTGCATTGAGTGTCACCAATAATATTAAAGTCTGTAGAAAAGAACTGAGAACTATGCCCTGACACCTTGAAGTCAGTCCCCTAAAATGCTGCCCTGTGATCTTCCCTGACTGGTGGCAAGAGTGTAAGACAGACCCAGCAATACAATGTATTACTCCAATGTGGGAGCAGGTTTTGGTGCAGCTAGTAGTAATAGGTGTCTTCACACTAACACAAATATATGCTCCACCAGATAAACTACTGATCACCAAAGATGCTTTGTGAGGGCCACCAATGCATTTGGTGTTTCTTACCTACAGGCTGTGTCCTGGCTATAAAAACCTCCTTGGAGAAACCTTCTTGCTTCTTACAATGAAGCTTTGGCCAACACTGTCACAGGTTAAGATGGGAATCACCTCAAATTCCCCTTCCCTTGTGACTTTTCTGCATTTCAGACTTCCTCCTACCACCAAAACAATCACCAACCTCTGTCACAGCTTCTTTACAGACTCCAGAAACAGTGTTTGTTATAGAAAAAAGCATGCACAATTAGTCAAATTTTCAAGTGCTAAAATACTAAAGAGAAAATGTCCCAAGTATAAAAACAATTTAATTACAAACCTTGATAACATTATTCTAAAACCACTACTCTTGTATACATTTGTGACAGAACACATTAAACAAGCAGAGAGAGGGCATGGGTGTCATCTGTAGTGCACTCATTTAAAGATGATTTCTTCTCTTTCCTGGGAAGAATTCCAAATCAGAAGTCAAAGGACAGCTGTGTGCCTCCAGATGTTTTTGGAAATCACCAATGCTCTTTTAAACTGTGAGTCCAGACAGAGTCAGAGATGTTACAAACATAAAATAGCTGCTTTATGATACCTTTAAATTAATTTCTTTATCATTAAAATAAAAAGAAGAACAGATGGTGAAGACTTAGTTTAAAGTGAGAACCATTAAAATAATCGCAGCTGGAAATAGAGTTTCTATCAGGAATCTGTGAGCCATAAGCAGTTAGGCAACATTTAAACGTGGCTCTTTAATACGAGAATCTACAGTGTGATAATTATATTCCATAAACTATACTGGTATATAGCAAATACATTAGGAATCTCATGCTATGTAAGAGGGTTAGAAGTGGTAAAGTGCTACCAAAAGAACTAAAATACTTTACACATGCTGACACAGCCATATATTTCTTCAAAAATACAATCAGTGTAATTGTTCAGTGTGTATGTCTCCAGTTTTAGTAAACATTCTTATAACTTCTAACGCCTCAAACCAAGGGATATAGAAGTAATGTGTACATTTTAATGTGATAATGCTGAGTAAGGTTTCTATGTTTTAAACAACCTGGTTCCTTTCTTTACACTGCATTTTATAAGACAGAAGTCAGGAGCCAATTTGCATGATTCCCACAAATAAAGGGATTCTCAAATTCACAAATAAATTAACAATTACTTAGAATTATATTTTTAAACAGGCTTTTTTGCACTGAGGTGTGGATTACAGGTAACATACACTACAAAATAAAATCATCTTTGCACATCTATATATACTTTAATTCTCTCTTTCTCTTTCCTTCCTCCCACTGTGTGTGTGTCTGTGTGTCTGTTTGTGTGTCTGTGTTTGCATTGTTCAGACTCCTGCTGAATGACATAAACTCTGCAGCTGTTGAACTCCAAATGCTGAGTCAGTAATTTCTGGCTAACAGGTTCTGACAATAACTATAATCTTATTGATAACTCCCAGTGAGAAAATGATTGTTAGTGTGGTAATGGAACCAGAGTTTGATGAAAGGGGTTGAGGCTGGCCCAATAATAATAGCTGAGGTATAAAGTTTAAACCTCTTTATTGCATAGCTGACCCCAATTACATCTCAAGACAAATAACACCCTTTACTCAAACACCTGGTACCAAATGTGACCACTTCAAATTTCTCCCTCATGGGAGCATCTAATCATTTTGGGGTATTCAAACAATGAGCATTAATTGCCAGTTTTGTATTTGAGATGTTGGACCTCTCTGAAGTTGAGCAAATTATTTTTTTAAATGCTTTGGCTTATTGAGAATGATTTTTAAAAGCACTTCCATTAACTAATGATTGGCAAAAAAAAATAATAATACAAGCCAAGGTAGAGATTAGGCACATGACAGACAGTTCATAAAAAAAAAAATGCAATGTGCTTTCTAATGGCACCTGAGTCTTCTTCTAGTTGCATCAAAACGGACTGATGACTGTATTTATCTCAAAATGGTAAAATTTCTAAAAACATGAGGACTTGCTGCTTTTTAACACTGTAAGTTTACTTAGAATTAAAATATAGAAGACATTTTTCATTTATATGGGAATTCTGCAGGGAAACAGCAGGTCATTTCTTTAAGGCAGGCTATTGTACTTCTACAACAAAGGCCTGAGACATAGTTCTGGAACTGGCTAAGAGAATTCAGTCCTAGGCTACATACTCGGAATAAGTTAGACATTATGCTAATGCTGTTTTGTCAACTATAAAATACAATAACAACAATGCCTATTTTAAATGATTTAGTATGTGTAAGGAACCTGGAACCACAGCCAGCCTGGAAGAAGGGGTAATATATACTTTTATAAGAAGGATTATGAGTATAACAAAAATTATCCTAACATCTTTGTATTGCTTCAACCAAATAAACACACTGCTCATCTCTTATGGAACACTGGAACAAACTCTCAAAGTGCTTCTATCTTTTATATTATATACATTGTGTACTCATTTATTTATTAATGCAAAACATTCTTTTGCCATATCCCTGTCTTCTATTCACTCATAGTCTAAAAAAGAATTGACAAAATATCAAGTAATGGCAGTATAATATATTTGATGAGGAGTTTCAGGGCTGAAAATAAAGAAAAAATTGTTCCAGGCATTATAAGAGACAGGAAAGATGAGCTTATTGGAATCAAATATTGCCTCTGAGAGGGCAGGAGATGCACGGCCTGAATGAGGCCTCTGAGCGGACAGGAGATGCACGGCCCGAATGATGGTGTCATCCTTCACCATTACAGTTATGAGTATCACTATGCAGTTTGTTGATAAGAGACTCTCTCCATGAGGGGATAAGCCAGATCCCAGAAAAAGTCATAGGATGGTGAAGGGCTTTGGATTCCCTCTAATCCTCTAGAAACTCTTTGGGAGAACTTGAAACAGCAACATGAGGAACACAGAGGATCATATGATCCAATTTACTTTCTCAAGGCCTCACAAATAAACATTGTAGGAAGATGACAGAGAGAGAGAGAGAGAAGCTTGTGGTAGTCACATATATCCTAACCACCTCCATTAGTGTCTCTCAGAGTGTACCCAAAGCCTACAACTTCAGCATCACTCAGGCCCCCTACCAAGGTCAGCTTGAGAATCATCTTCCAGAACAATTACCTCAGAATCTTTTGAAGGTAAAACCCTATAGTTACAAACAGCTTCCTCGTGAGCATGATTCAAGACATAGTGTGAGAACCTTTGACCAAGAACCAGAGCAGGAGACATCTTCAAATCATCTGCAGAATATCTGAGGCTTGTTTTGTTGGTTTGTGAGCTGGCTGTTGATAGCTTGGCTAGTCATCTGATGGACTAATTGGTTTTGTTTTATTTAGGCAACCTGTGCTGTGTCAAGTCTCAACCAACCAAGCTGAGAACAATTAAGAAAGAGGTTTGAGGAAAGAGTTGCTAATAAATTTGTTAAGAAAAGGAAAGTATTCAGAAATAACCCCACATGTTCTCCATAAGAAGATGGGAAGAATCTTGTGCTTGAGTTAATTAACCTTCCATTGCCATCCTGTTCTGAGCCACTTCACTTTTCCAGCAGTCAGGCGAGATGGATTGTTCTAAAAGTAAATAGAGTTGGACCACCTATATATTACACGTGTTCCTTCTTACTCAGAATAGATTTCCTCTACTAGTCACACAGCTAATTGTTCACCCTGAAAGAATGTGTATGTAATCCAAATAGAAGGCACCCATGTTAGCTATGTCAACTCCTATAGGGAACAGCTGCAGCACCAAGACACTCAGGAGTATGGCTGCATAATTGATTGGGCTATTTCTTGTGTTTTTACGTTCCTTACTAGCAGAAGCTAACAGTGATTCACTGTCACAAAACAGTAGGTTGGGCATTCTGTACCAGTATATAAGTACAAATCCTTCAGGGGCAGGACTGGGGATGACATATAGGAATCACCATGACTTACACACAGATAAATGATACTTCTCTAGGGATTCTTTCCTGATCCTTATGTTAGACCAAAGTAAGGTCTCTGCACATTCTGACAGTGATGTTGATCTATCAGTTCCTCAGTTACTAGTCTGCTCTGCTTGACCATGGCTCAAGAAAGGCAGGTATTGTATGTATTTAGTATGCTAGTCAATATCTTCTTGGCACCCACAAATATGTTTGGATATAGCTGGTGGCCATGTGTGTTAAATTTCCAGACATCACATCAACCATTGAAGTATGAGACGATTAAACATAATCCTTTCTCTCTAAGAACTAGTAGACTACAGAAGAAAAAAAAAATATGAGCTATGTATAATTCTTGACAAACTAGGAACACTGCCAATACACACTTTATTCTATAACATTTGTTATGCAAATTTTAATTAATTTAATGTGTCAACCATATAGACAAATGAAAAGCATTCATAGAAGTGCTAAGAAAATAAAGTCATAGTGTCCTTAGGAGTTGGATAACATGTAATAAGAATTTAGTGCAGCAGCTTGTTAAAACTCACACATTTAAACAATGATCATCTTCCAACATCAAAGCTACCCAGAACAACCCCTCCTATTTCTCACGTGTTCATCTGTTTTGCTCTCAGCTCTTTAGTTCAGGATTCAGGAGTATGTACAAAAGGGTCCATACCTGCCACACTGACAGCTGCATGTTCTTGTGATTCTGAGCTCAATGAGTAGCCTAGATATTCTCTTGAATAAATCAGGCACAGATCTCCTGTCCATTCTTTGGCTGTAATACATAAATTTTGTGCCTCGGAAGATTTCACTATAAAAAGATAGATATGAAAATGTACTTTTTTTCAAAGTAATTAAATCATGGAATAAATACCTCTTCCACAGAAATTTTTAATTCCCCCTTAACATAGTCTTAATTCTACCTCTGAATCTTTGTTTATTTCTGGGTGTTCTACTTTATTCTGTAAATCATTTATCTTTTTTGCATAAACTTAAAATATCTTAGTTGTTGGAGTACTCTGAAACACTTCTTCACATTCTAGTGTTCGGATCTTTAATTGTAACTGTTTCTACCAAAGGATAAACTAGAAAACTCCTTGTGATCTTATTTGGTGCAACTACAGAAGAGACTGTTTGAAGCAGACTAAAAAGCAAAGGCCATATTTGCTGATTTGTGTATTGCTCTATTTCTCACTGTAATAGGATGTTCAATGTCTGGCTGCTGAAGAATATAGTAAAATGGAATGGGTTGGTGACAAGGGTAATAAAATACACAGTACTCAATGAAAACACAGAAAGTCAGGAGACTATATGGGCAAGGAAGAAAAGCAGCTAGAGGTGGGGATAGAAACACAGGGGAAGGCGTTGGGAGAGGAGTCAACTCAGAACAAAGAGTAATGACCAGATACTAGGAAATGCCATAATAAAACTATTTTGTATAGTAATGTATACGTTGAAACAAATCTATCCAAGCCAGTCATGGTAAGAAAAAAATAATCAGAAGAGGCCTTTATCCTGTTGCATTGATATGTCTTCCTGTAGCCTTTCTCAGAAACCCTAATTAGAAATATTATTTTCCACTTTTTTTTTATGTTGTTCTCCCTGTGACACAATGGGAAGTACAGTCCAGGGTGGAAGCCTAAGAATTTAGCTGAGTTGAAAGGACAGAAATTAAATCAGTGAGCACAAGATAAATGTATTTTACAGAAAAGCAGGTGCTATATTGTCAGAACTCCTCAAATCTGCGGACTTAAAGCTCCCATCCCTACTGCATGTGTGTGTGTGTTAGGTTTAATGGTACATGCTCTTAATCTCAGGAGGGCGAGGCAAAAGTATTGCAAATTTGAGCGCAGCCTAGGCAACCTTGTCCTAAAAATAAACTCCTGGAGTCTAGGATATGGCTCAGTGGAAAAAGTGGGGTTGTGCTTGAGGACCTGAGTTCAAATCCCCAGCATACACATAAAAGCCCTGCACACCAAAGGATGCCTCCAACCCCAGTGCAGGAAGGCAGAATTAGAATGGTAATGGACACTCACTGCTCACTGGTCCAGCCAAGCAGTGAGTCCTAGGTGCATCTAGAAACCATGTTTCAAAAAGAATGCGGAAAGCAGCAAAGACATTTGATATTAGCCTCTGGCTTCCACATGCACACACATAAATGTGCACCTGCATACTCACACATATACAACACACACACACACACACACACACACACACACACACCTTAAATCTTCCTCTAAAGACTGAACCCCCTGCACAAAATGCAATTGGCCAAAGCAAAGGAACATGAACTGATGAAGACCAGCTTCGCACGAACGCCTTAAAAGAGACAGCCGGACTACCGCTCTGGTGGCAAGCAGCAAAGCTTTACTGATTTCTTCAGCTTAAGTACATAGGGTATGACTTTGTGGTTTTCATTCAAAGAATAACATCTTTGCTTAGTTAAACTTAACAGGCAGTATTATCATTCTTGAATTCATTTTCTCATAATAAGAACTTCAGAAGAAGGAACTGTTTTTCAGCAAACCCAAGGACACTCTCCTCACTAGATAAATAATGACTCTTGGCAGAAACAAGGAGATAACTTTAGCTCACCAAAAGTTGTTAGGACATCCCTCCCTTCCAGGAGGAATGGCCCCTGAACTTTCCCCTAGTTTCACTGCTCTGACCCTTTCAGGCCAGAACCAAAGAGAAGCCATTGTTCTCCTCAATGCACCAAGAAAGCTATAGGGGTAGGGAGAAATTTATGTACTCAGTAAGCAGACTGGAAAGACAACTTAAAATGTGAAATCTAACCCCAGAAAAGCATTGAAATCAGGACTGAATTATGCTAGACAAAAGGCTGTTCTAGACTCTAGCCAACAAAGCTTAAAAACACCCTTTAGAGAATTGTTTTAAGTAACTGCATTTCAGAACCCAGTCTAGCATTAAAGAAACACAACAAAATCCTGCATTCAACATGACATCACTCACAATGACCAGTGATAACCAGCATTCTATTACAGTTTACTACACAAAAGGAGCAAGCAAATATGATCCATAATAGAGATCAATTAACCCAGGATAGTCTCATAATTAACAAAATGACAATTAATAAAGATACTAAAACAGCTATGATTATGTTTCTTATTTCCAAAAATATAGTCAGAAACATGAATGCACTTTAGTGAGAAGGAAAGATATGAATAGCTCTACAGGAAATTTGTATATCAAATACACAATATCTGAAATGAAAATATACTGGGTGAGTATAAGAAGATGTTGCTGTACTTATCAATATACCATTCTAACAACTAACCATAAGCCATTGGACCCTCCTTGTACGTGGAGCCAAAACTAGACAGCGGTGAGCAGAAGAGGGAAAACCACTTTATCCCTAACATACTTAAGCTGGGAAGTCACAGGACATCACCACTGTGCCATGAAACTTGGGCAATCCAGCTTCATGGACATTGATGTTACAAATGATTGAGGTACATCAGAATCCTTGAGTTTAATTAAAGATATGATGTGAACAAAGAGGGCCCATTAGACAAGAATTCAGTCTTGGCAAGTGATATTTGCATCAATTTGCTTAATTAGATCAGTACTTTTAAAACAATTTGTATAGCATAGGATTAAAGGGCTGAATTTCAAAGGATTGAGCAGAAGCCACAATCATGGTTTCAAACAAATCATCTGCAAAAAATCGGAGGCTGAAAATAGCAATTAGCAGCCCATAGAAAAAAAATTTAATGGGTACTACTTCTATCAATTGAATAACCATTTATAATATGGCTTTGCCTGAAATCACTGATAAGTTAACCTTCACCAAATTTTTCAGAGTGGGAGCAAACTGTCCCTCTTATTTATTTCATAACTGGTGGACTTCAAATAAAAATTGATCTCAGGTGCAAAATCACTGTGTGTTATTTTGGTTGGGGAAGTAGAATAATGGGCAGGCAGAGATGATAAGCCTTCTACCTTCATGTTTTAGAAACAGCTGTCTGTGGATATACAGAATCAGTCCCTGGACACTGACTTGGTACATTCACCTTTGTCTAAAGATTTAAGTAAAAACTACTTAGACAACATATTTTATAAACTCAGAAGCAAATACCTTGGTCATTAGCTCTGCTCATTTCTCTTCCCAAAATGGGAAAGAAGTACTTATGAGGGAAATAATTTCATATAGAAGGTAATTTTTTTATTTTTAGCTTAAAATAAATTACTCACTTTCATTTCTAGCAAACTTGCTTGAAAGACATTCAGAGAACTGCTGTCTAGCCTTGCATTAGTTGGTAACTTCTCATCTGTACTGGCTAGTCTTATGTCAACTTGACATGAAAACTAGAGGGAAACTTAATTGAGAAAATGCCTCTATAAGATCCAGCTGTAAGAAGACAGCATTTTCAACAAATGGTGCTGGCACAACTGGCAGCTATCATGTAGAAGACTGAGAATTGATACATTCTTATCTCCTTGTACTAAGGTAAACCAGAGACACTGAAACTTATAGAGGAGAAAGTAGGGAAAAGCCTCGAAGATATGGGCACTAGGGAAAAATTCCTGAATACAACATCAAAGGCTTGTACTGTAAGATCAAGAATTGAAAAATGGGACCTCATAAAGTTGCAAAGCTTCTCTAAGGCAAAAGATACTGTCAACAAGACAAAAGGGCCACCAACAGATTGGGAAAGGATCTTTACCAATCCTAAATCAGATAGGGGGCTGATATCTAATATATATAAAGAACTCAAGAAAGTGGACACCAGAAAATCAAAAATCTCCATTAAAAAGTGGGGTACACAATCACAAAAGAACTCACATAACATGTACTCACTGATATGTGGATATTAGCCCAGAAGCCTAGACTACCCAAGATACAATTTACTAAACACATGAAACTCAAGAAGAATGAAGTTCAAAATGTGGTCTCTTCGCCCCTTCCTAGAATTAAGAACAAAGCACACATTGAAGGAGTTACAGAGATCATGTGTGAAGCTGA
>LR753316.1:2290109-2502307 GCA_902729485.2 Mus minutoides | reverse complement strand
GGGACGGGACGGGACGGGACGGGACGGGACGGGACGGGACGGGACGGGACGGGACGGGACGGGACGGGACGGGACGGGACGGGACGGGACGGGACGGGACGGGACGGGACGGGACGGGACGGGACGGGACGGGACGGGACGGGACGGGACGGGGAGATAGTTCATAAAGAAACGTGAATTTGGTAATTATTGATCACTATTTTCCAGAGATATTAGTTAAATTCTTGCAGACACTCTGAGTGCCTACCTGCTTTCACTGAGTCAAAAGCTGTGACAAGCTTCTCTCTCTCTCTCTCTCTCTCTCTCTCTCTCTCTCTCTCTCTTTCTTTCTTTGTTTCTTTCTTTCTTTCTTTCTATGATAGTCAGGTATTGTATGCTGGGTGTTACAAGGGACGGGGTCAATAAAAGCAAGGTGCAATGTATTTATTGGCTACATCAAAAGTACTCATACTCACATTCTAAAACTTGTGTGTTCGCCATGCCAGTCCATGGTCTCTACCTGAGTAAACTACAGGCACTTTCAACCTCCCAGTCCAACCCCAAGTCTCCAACCACAGGCTATAGAGTGACTAAAACCTGCTCCTTCGGGTTTCTTCAGGAAATAGTGCATAATGTCAAACCTCAGGTTCACTTCCTATGCATGAACCTGATGCTATACAGACCCTCCGGGTGTTCAACCTCTGCTCCCATGCGCCGAGTCCTCACCCCTCCCTAAAGCGCTCACCCCATCCAACGCCCACCCTGCCTCTCCTCAGGCTGCTCTGCCTTGTTCCATGCTTGGTCTTGGGACTCACACTCTCAGTCAACCCTTAGCTCCTAGTTATACCCACACCTCAGGCCTTTGATGACTCCTACCTTTTCTGGAACATCACAGCACCCTCACACTACAGGTTCCACATGGAGCTGATCCCACGTGACTTGTTATCCAACCAGCCAGGAGTTTGAGTTTTGCATCAGTAGATTCCATCAACCTGACTTGGTGAGGAGATGCCATTGTGGCTGCACTAGACATATATATAGACAGTTTTCATTTCACACTGAAGGATGGTTGTGTTTATTTGCCCTTTCTTCTGCCAGTGTGCTCATCTCATCATACCAGGACTTTGTGTCATTCTTCCTCACCTAAAAAGATGCCACATACTAGGTGATCAGCAAACACCAACAAAAAGAAAAGTGCAGCCGTGGCTATTTTAATTGGATAGAAAGTGCCTCTGAAGACATGGTCTTGCACAGATTTTTTTCCACTACGTGTTCACCACTGCTTTGAACATCCTCTGTGTTTAAGCATCTAGAATAGTCTGCGGGAGCTAATATTTAGACCAGCAGTAATGGAGCAGATCACAACATTCCTCTCTCATATGCAGTGATCCTGAAACGTGCATTTGTATAGCAACAAGTCACTCTCACCTGAGTGGATTCTCAGACAGCAGATACAATACTGCTTGCCAGAGAACCTCCCAGCAATACTAGTTTTAAGGGTTTCTAATGTGTCTGGAAATCTATATTTTTTTTTGAGAAATACCAGTCAATAATTATCATTGTCAATTTGGCTGGATTTATAATCAACTCAGAAACACACTTCTGGGTATGTCTATGAGGGTGTTTCAAGACAGTTTTGCTTGAGGAAGGAAAACACACCCTGAACATGATGAGCACTGTCCCACTGGACTGTACAAAGATGGAGCTAAGTATCAGCATTCATCTTTTTTCTGCTTCACAATTCAATAGGACCAAACGTCTCATGTAACTGTCTACATACCACCCCACCATGATGGATTACATCCAAGAACTAAGATTTGATATAAACTGGTCCTTTTTTTTTTTTTTTTTTTTTTTTTTTTTTTTTTTTTTTTTTTTTTTTTTTTTTTTTTTTTTTTTTTTTTTTTTTTTTTTTTTTTTTTTTTTTTTTTTTTTTTTTTTTTTTTTTATTGTTTTAAATGTTTAATACTCTTAGTCATCAAGAAAATGAAATTTGAATGCACTTTGAAATTACATCTTTCTTCTCAATTAGAATAGCTATTATAAAAATATGAAGGAGAGTGCAATGCTGTATATGAAGGTAGCACCATCACTAAAATAACTATCATTTTGAGAAATACCATAAGGACAAAACCTAAGGACTTTANCCATGTTTGCCAGGCATTGGTATATTTTCCCCTGAGACCTCTATATCCGGGCCCTTTCAGCACCATCTTGCTGGCATATGCTATAGTGTCTATGTTTGGTGACTGATTATGGGATGGATCCCTGGCAGCTGCAGTCATTGGGTCCATCCTTTGGATTGAGCTGCACAAATGCTCCCTTTAACTCTTTCAATGTGTGCTTCATCACAACAATGAGTAAAGTAACTAATACAGAAAATTAGTACCAAAGAATGAATTTGCTGCAACAACAAAGCTTGCCACATGATTCTTGGGCCTCTGAAGTTTACTGCAGATGAAATGTGGAAAAGTCTGGAACTGTAGACTAAAGAATCTCTAGACTGCACAGCTTGTTGGGCTATTCTGGTAGCCATTTAGAAGATCATAAAGCTAAGGCAGTTGACAATGAAGGCCCACTTACAGGATTTCACAGGAGAGAGGAGACTCTATCAGGAATAGAACTAGAAGCCACTCTGAAATATTCTGGCAAAGAATCTGGCTGTATTCCATCTGTGAGTAAAGCTAAATTCAAAAGCAATAGACTCATTTTCTTGTAGAAGAAACTTTAAGACAGAATAACATTTTATTCCCACTGTGTAGAGGCTTTTTACCCAGGTCTATAGTGAGATAGAACAACAGGTAGAGCAGAAAAGGGCAGGGAGTACGATTTGGTGAAAAAAAGAGCAAGACCAAGTTTAAGCCTATGGAAAAGTGGGTGATGAGACAGCAGCTGTAACTGCCAGAGCTGAACACCACTACAGAGAGACCCCCTGGCTTCAGTGAGATAATAAGAGAGGAGCCTTTGGGACAAGACTCTTCCCACTAAAGATTTCAATTCATGAAAACTTAAGCTTATTTTAAAGGAGAGGATCTGAACCAAGAATGATACTGAGGGATGGCCAACTCAAACTCTACTTCCTTAAAAGCGTTTTCCCACCTTCAGCACACAGACACTGACTGACGACTTGCAACTGTGGTCCTGGAGGGCCAGGCTAATCAAGCATATGGTCCTGGTTTTCCTGACAGGACCTTGGAAAGAGTAAGGCACAAACATTCCAGGAAGCCTCTGAAGACATGGAGTGTATGGGTGTGGTGTCTTATTCTGTGCAAAGAAATACTGAAACTCCATTGCCTGAAGTTGGTAAAGTGAGGCCTAAGTTGTAAAGAAGACCCCAGGATTCCAGAGGTGCCAGAACTTGGTATGTCTACTGAGAAAATTTGCAGGCACAAAGTGAAACTGAACCAAGAAAGTTCAAGTTTTACCGTACAAGTAGCAGAACTTAAGAGAAATGTATAATGGAGGATGTGCCAGCAGAAATAATTCCATCATAAGCCCCAGATATTAAATAGAAAGATGCAGGTTCAGAATGAATGAAAATGAGAAAGAGATTACAGGTTTCAGCCCTGTTCCCAGACTATGGCAGCAGCATGACTAGCCATTGTATGTGTAAGCAGCCACCTCAGGTTCCTGCCACTGTAATATCTCTGCCATGATGAACTGTACTTTTTTTTTTCAACTTTTATTAGATATTTTCTTCATTTACATTTCAAGTGTTATCCAGAAAGTTCCCTATACCCTCCCCCCTCCCGGCCCTGCTCCCCTACCCATCTGCTCCCACCCCTTGGCCCCGGCGTTCCCCTGTATTGGGGCTTATAAAGTCTGCATAACCAAGGGGCCTCTCTTCCCATTGATGGCCAACTAGGCCATCCTCTTCTATATATGCAGCTAGAGACACGAGCCTAGGGGGTACTAGTTAGTTCATGGTTATTCTTCCACCTATAGGGCTGAAGACCCCTTCAGCTCCTTGGGTAAACTGTGTGAAACCAAGCACTCTTCCCCTTAATCTGTTTTTTGTTGTTGTTATTTTTGTTGGTGTTGTTGTTGTTGTTGCCTTATCCATGATTATTGTAACTAACACCATCAAAGAATTTAACATTTTATCCGCATGCCATGGGGCTCTTCTAAAAGTCTGGAACAAAGAACACCAAGACATGACCCATTTCACCAGAAATACACTGATGGATCCTTCCAGAGGAAGAGGAGGGCAAAGAGTTCCTTTGTATCTAAAGGCAGGATGGGTGCTACCCTGAGAGAAGGTGGCAATGACAATTCATACCCAGATTCTAAGAAACTGCATGCATGAAATGCCTGTTTGCTAATAACTAAAATCTAATGACATGAAGGTTTTACAGGGAAAGGCGGGACACTCAATATTCATTTGAGTATGGGAAATTTTAAGTAACTCTTGAGGTCCAAATGTAAACATCAAGTCAGTAGACATAAAGCCAGCACCACCAGTGTACTTGGTCTGCCAGGGTCAGAATATGCCAAGAGAACAATCCTAAAGTGGGAGGTGGTATGATGACAGCTCTGTGCCCTGCTCAGACCATCAAGCTGCATGCCCCAGAACTCACCATGTATGAGAAGGGGTTAGGCTGAATTTTCTCTCAGAACAACATCTTTGTGACAATGTATAAGAAGACCTAGAAAAGTGCTGTATTGAGATAAATATTCAGATACTAACAGCAGGAAAGTCTTAAAATACATAGTTGTATTCATATTACAGGGCAAAAAGCCCTTTAGCTTATTTCACACAAAGATAAAATTTTCCACAGTCAGCAAAAAAAATGGTGTGCAGATACATTTAGTGAATGAAATTTTATAAATTTAATGTTGTCACCTCTTATAGGCCTCTAAGCCCTGTTGTCTCTGTTGTATCCATATGTCTACTGTGTCCCTGAGAAATGGCACCAGAATATAGTAGGACTTTTTAATAAAATAAACTCACTTAGAGAAACGCATTGACATGGAATAGCATCCATCTATAAAAATTATCCTTTCTCTTCCTTGAATAAGAAAAAAGCATACTTTAGTAAACAAATATTAAAGTTTAGCCTTAAAAGTTTTGTAATATCTTAAATTGATTTTGTTTATTTGTTTGTTTTATTTTGTTTTTTCAAGACAGAGTTTCTCTGTATAGTCCTGGGTTTGCTAGAACTCACTCTCCAAACCAGCTGGCTGTGAACTCAGAAATCTATCTGCCTCTGCTGGAATCTAAGGTATGTACCACGATGTCTTAAAATTCTTAATATTTAACCTCAGACTTACTTGTCCCAAAATCTAACACAATTTTTCTTGCAGACCTATGTAAATGCTATCTCACACCACCTTAGCCGTGAGAACTGCTGATAGCAAAATTATACCAAATACCCCAATGAAACTGTATTTTGTAAAAAAAAAAAAAAAAAAAAAAATGCTAATATGAAAGAGGTTAAAAGAAAGTATACCAAGGTATTTAATATTTTTTTAGTGTTATAAATATATAACCCAAAACATGTGCCTAGAATTGCTATGATTCATGATTGAAATAATTTTCCTTCAAGTGAATTTCAACAAAAGCTTTATGGTACCCTAATGTGATCCACAGAATTATCTTTCCTTGTACTTAAATTTGTTATTCACAAAGCAACTTAATATATATTATATTATTTCATATTCAAAATAACCCTGTAGAGAAGGAGTTAACGAAGCAGCAACAGGAATGCAAAAGAATATAAAGTTCAATGTGTTTGGTTTTTAAAAAAAAAAAAAATAGATTCTCTGAAAGAGCTGAAAACCTGTCATACCTCCATGAATCTCAATGGTAAAGCATTAAGCCAGTGTGGCCAAGAGACACAGGAAAGCTTGGTACTGGAATGAGAAGTAGTGAAGTTCATCAGAGTACTGCTAAGACTAACAGCCTCTCCCACAACCACAAAACACACTACCAGTCTCGCCCATCGACACACCAAACACATTATCAGCCTTTCTCAATGCCACCAAACACATTAACAGCCTCTCCCATGTTGCTCTGACCTAATTACCTTACTAAGGCCCACCCACCTCTTCAAGGCTCCTCCACCTCTTAACACAGTCACATCAGGAATCAAGTTTCCAATATGGATTTCCAAACCTAACCTCTTCTAAAGCAAAGCAGTCACTAGTAACCATTCAGCTTTCCAGGGTCTGTCTGCTGTCATGATCCTTACTGAAAATCAGAAAAGGGAGACAAAACAATGAAGCCCGCTCTACCAGTTCCATTTGTCATATAAGAAAGCCAATGTGTCAAAGAGGGGAACTTTAAAGCTGCAACTAGATCAGTGTCATGGGAAAAGTGAGAAACATCACTCCCCATCCATGGGATCATTTCAACCAAGAGGAATAAACAAGCGGGAAAGGAAGAGGAAAGTCCTCAAGATCAGCAGACTGGCTCAGATCACATAAGACAAGGTACTTTTGTTTCCAGGAAAATATATTCTCAAGGCATTTTGTAATTTTGATCAGCTTCAGAAAAATATTATCTATGTTTATAAAAGAGGAAGTCTCTCCTTTGTTAATAAAAAGTACTTGTATGTATGTGTTACATATATATGTTATTGTGTTTCATCTGGACACTTTCACAGCAGTGTACACTGTAAGTGAAGTGCAACCCTATGTGTAGCCACCATTCCCGTTTGTCAGCCATTACTCTTCCTATTCGTCACCTTGGTTCCCCTAGATAATTTTGCTTTTACTTCCATGTCATACACACATACTTTGAGAGTATAAACTCTAAGAGACACAGATGAGAGAAATCATGATGCTTGCCTTTCTGTGGTTGGCTCCAATTGCTTCAAATGAATCACTCCAGTTGTTTTATTTTGATTTTCCTGCAAACAACATAGCATTCTTCGGAACTCAAGAAAAGTCTTCTGTGTGTATATCCTGCAATTTCTTTGTCCATTGCTCTGTCACTGGACACTGTCCTAGTTTCTTTCTTGTTGCTGTGATAAATACCATATGACCAAAAGCAGCTTGGGGAAGGCAGGGTTGCTTGGCTTCCACCATGGGGAGAAGCTGAGGCAGAAACTGAAGCAGAACAACAAATAGTATTGCTTCCTTCCCATGTCTTGTTCAGCTTGCTTCTTATGTTACCCAAAACTACTTGCCCAGGGGTGGCACTACTTACAGTGAACTGGACCCTCCCATATTAATCATTAATAAGAAAAAACAACCAGCTCACCTATTCACAATCTTATGGAAGGAATCCCACAGATAAAATTCTTTCTTCCAAGAATACACTAGTTTGTGTCAAGCTGACAAGAAGCTAAGCAGCACAGACACCTAAGCTGATTTACCTATGGTGAATGGTACTTCAACAAGAGTTGATGTACAAGTATCTGTGCTCTGTTGACTTGGTGACTTGTTAGGTTGATGGCCAGAAATGGTATGGTTTATGATATATTAGGTCTATATTTAATTTTTGATGACCCACCAGACAGATTTCCATAGTGGCTAGACTAGATTATATCTTCATAAACAGATGTCTAAGGGCTCTTCCTCCTACATCTAGCCAGTATTTGTTGTGCCTTTTTCTTATGACTGCCAACCTGACTGGGATAAAATAAAATGTAAATATAGTTGTAATTTGAATACCTATGGTGGCTAGAGAATTGAATAATTTGTCATGTGTTTAATGGTTATTTGCACTTTGTACTTTGAGACCCTTCTGTCCATTTTACTAACTATTTCTTGATCAGATGTTTAATTTCTTGTTGTTTATTTGTATATCCTAGATAACAATTCTTTCTGTCCTAGGAAATATTTTCTCCTGTTCTGTAGGCTGTCTGTTTTCTTTGCTGTGTTTTGTTTTCTTTCCTGTGTTCTTTGCTGTGCAGAAATGTTTTTAATTTCATAAAACAGTTGTGGATTGTAGGATTATTTGCATCCCTTTCTATTACAATTTAATGAGATATATGTTCTTGAAGCATATCTTAATGATGTTCTTAATTTCATTGATATCTGACATGGTGGCTCCCTTTTCATCTCTGACTTTGTTAATCGAGTTTTTTTCTTTTGCTTTTGGTTAGTTTAGTTAAAGATTTGTCAGTCTTGTTTATCTTGTCACAAAAACATCTCTGCTTCATTATAATATTTTACTCTTTACCATTTTCTTTCATTTCTGCCCTGATGTTGCTTTTTTGTTTCTGCCTACTGTTTGGTGCTTCATTTCCCCTTGTTTCATATAGGCTGTAGGGTAAATCATTATTATGATTTTTATTTGAGATATCTGATTCTATGTTATGTTGGTCCTTGTTTCTATAAGGGTCCTTATTACAGCTGCTTCCATTGTATCCTGCCATATGTTTTAGTCTGATGTGTTTTTATTTTCATTAGATTCCAGGACATTTTCAATATCCCTTTTTATTTAATTGATGACCGCTTATTTAATTGATGACCACTTGATGGAATAATGTGTTGGTTAATCTCCATGAGAGAGATTATATATGTTAAACAAATTCTCTGGCTTTTGATTTCTAAATTTCATTCTAACATGGTCAGACAAAATGCAACAAATTATTTCAAATATTTCCATACTTTCTATGTTTTAAAGATAGATGTATCTTTGTGTCTTATATATTTTAGAGAAAGTTCCATGGGTTGGTGTGTGTTCTGCAGTGTTTAGATGGAACATTCTGTAGATGTCTGTTTGTTCCATTTAACCACCTATGAAGACGTAGCTCTTTTTGTCTCCAAGTAAATTTGCCAAATTTTACAAATAAAAGTATATGACAACCGATTATACTTGAATTTTAGACAAATAATGTTAATTTTTAGTTATATGTCCTACATTTTCCATAAAATATCAACGAAAAATGGTTTTCAGTCTGAGATTTGAATGTCACTGAGTGTCCTATTGAACTGAAATTTGGATACTTAACTAGGTGTCTTGAGTTTTATCTGGCAATATTAATCCCAAAATAAGTTTAAAATAAAAAAGAATGTTACTGAAGGACTTTAAATACTCAGTTACTTAATGTATCATGAGAAGGCATTCTACTTACATAAAAAAGAAGCCATCTGTGTACTATCAGATTCTATAAGTCTCAGAGAAGCCTTGTTTCTGTTCCAGGCCTTTCCTGTACACAAGAAGATCCAGGCAGACCTGCCTGATACTGCTGAACCAGAACAAATGTGAGTAATGTGGCCTTGGAAGCACCAATCCATTCTAGTTGGAAGAATGACTTTGTACCTTGGACCCATTCTATCTGCCGCTACTCCAGGAAGGCTCAGTATCAAAGGAATGTGACCTTTTGTTGACAGACTCAACTGTTCACTTTGCACCAGAATCACCATTTCTTCACAGCTTGTAAAGTTGAATTTCCTATAGCGCCCAGAGTACAGAGGAGGAAAGAGAGCCCTGCTCTGGCATTCTACCAATTAATGACTTTCTCTTCCTCCACATATTTGCTTTCTTAATGTGACTTTGCTTTCTCTAGTGGTCACTGTTTCAATGTTTTAAGAATGCTATGCTTCAGTTCTATCTCTTTATTTTCTAGTTTATTATTTCAAAATAATAATCTAAAAGATTATTCCTATTGACCCCAAATATGAAGTAACAAGTTTGCACAATATAATTACTCCATCTCCTTCCCCTCTCTTCTCCTTTAGTTAACTAACCATTATTTTATATCTTCATTGGTTTGAGATAATTACACACTTTAGTCTCCATTGTTTGATTTATAAGCTTTCATTGTTTTTTACATGTGAACTCGCATATTTATTTCACTATCTTCCTGTAAACTTGGTTGCTATTGATTCTAAGCCTGTATTGGTTTTGAATATGAAACATTCCCCTACAGGCTTATATGTATTGAATACATGATCCCAGTGTTGGTGTTATTTGGGGAAGAAGTGACAACTTTAGGAGGTAGAACATAACCAAAGAAGTAATCACTGGTACTAGGAGAGAGCTCTTGAATGTATCTTGTTCCCGGGAGATGTGTGTGTGTGTGTGTGTGTGTGTGTGTGTGTGTGTGATGTGTATATATGTATATGTGTGTGTGTGTGTGTATGTATGTGTGTGTATGTGTGTATGTATGTATATATATATATATATATATATATATATATATATATATATATGTTCAGAAACCTCATAAAAACACTAAAATGGGAATCATAATGTATAGAGAGGACCTGGTACAGACCCATGCAGGATTGTTGCATGCTGCCTTAGTATCTGTGAGTTCATGTGAGCTATTATATTGATTTAGAGAATCTTGTTTTCTTGGCATTCTCCATCTCCCCTGATTCTTGCACTCTTTCTGCCTCCTTTCCCACTGTGTTCCCTGAGCTGTGAGGGGAGGCTTTTGATGGAGATACCCCATTTAGGAGAGCCAATACTGAATCATTGAGTCATCTCTCCAGTCCCCACTTTCTTTCTAAGTACATAGTGAGGACTTATGTACTCATTGTTCATACCCAAGCATACATGCATAGATGTTTTGCATACACTACTTAAGGAACTTAATGGATAAAGTGAGGAAAAACTTTTGTGGTCAGTCTTCAGAAACTTCTGGTTCTGCTCTCAATGTTTTGTTAGCTGCCCAGAGAAGGCAACGGCTCCAACATAGGTGTCTGCTGTAAGTATCTGCTTTTTAGACAGACCATGAGTGAGTAAAAACATTTTACTGACAACAAATGTTTGTTTTTTTAATTCTTGCCACTAAAAATTTCCAGTGCATTCATTAAAATACCCTTATTCTCCCTTAAAATATGGCCAGATATTTTGAATCTGTTAGAAAGGCAATCAGAAAAAAAGGATTAAACCTTTGCATGCTACAAGAGAAGAAAAATAATCATCAATATCACCCAGCAATAAACCCTGCTACCTACCACAGTGACCAAGGTGTTACAAGAAAGCACCTTAATGCCTGCAGTACAGGGCTAGAAATACATTGTGTGTGGCATTTTGAAATCACAAACCCCATGCCTTTCTTTTCTTTTCTCTATATCTTCTCTCTTCATTTTTCATTCTAAGCCCTAGTGTATCTAATTTCCTTCATTGTAAGGGGTCATAGCTTTCTTACCATTATTTTAACTCAAATTAGCTCTTACAGTTATTGATGTCATTAATAGGGCAACCGTGATTTATTTGACTGGAGATCATCTCACCTCTGTTCAAGCCATTACACATAGTTAACAACATATTATGCCTTAAGAACCCACCTATTTAGGTAACTAAGATTATTTTTAAGCTTATTTTAAGAAAAGGGGAGAGGTGAATTTTTGATTGGACCATGGTTATTTTGAAAGGGTACATGCTATATATTACTTTATTAAAAGATTTTTGAAAAGGCTGAGTTTCTGCTATCTCTTATAATCCAAATAAACATGAACACATCGAAAGACCTGAATCCAGCTACCCATTAATATAACATTCCCATAGCAAATGTAGTATGAGTATATTTAAGGTTTTCTTAAAGTCAATATTGGGAATCATCACATAATCTTTATCAACAGGATTTGTAGATTGTTTTTTAATGCAGTTAATTAGCACCTTTTCATTTGAACAATGAATAGAAGATAGAATATGATTTGTGATAGATTCTTCATGTATGATGAAGTATAATATCATGTGAACCAGTAAATTAATAAGTAGAATTCACAGCATAAGGGTTTTTTTTATCGTGCCAAAAGGAGAAATCATCTTCTACAGATCACTGTTTACTTCACTGGTCTAGCAAGAACGTTCTCTATATCAATTGTCAGGATGACTTGGAGAAGCAAGCACATTTGCACATCTAGGCAACAAGATACTTGTCCCAGGAGGTTCTTAGTGTCAGATGAACAGCTGAAAACGTAGCTGTAAGATGCTGATGATATGAGTAGAAAAGAGACAATCAAAAGTCTCCAGAGGAAGCGAGGAAAGGGACCAGTGCCTGGGAGATATATCTTTGAGAATGACCCGAGACTTTTAGTAATCTAATGGCATCTGTGCTGGTGAGTAACACAGAGTCATCAGGGGGAATGACTCATTGGGATTTGGAAAAACATCTATTTTTTCCAGAACCTTGTAAGATTAACAAAAAGCTATACATGTACTCTCCTATTCTCATCCAAACATGGATTGAGAACTACAGCAATAGAAACAGGCTTGAATAGCATCCAGCTGCTCTTGCCTAGCTCTGTTTGTTGATCTTAAAGAACATTGAAGTTTTAAACAATGAAATATACACCATGTTCCCTTTCAAAGAAACCACAAGCCAGTCAAACACAGCAGGGGCAGGGGGAAGGAGGGGCATCCACACCAACCACAGTCAAACCGACAAATAAAAGAAAGACTAGTTTTCACCCAGGCTGCAAAACTATCTTCATCAACCAGTATCTGAAGAAAATGAGTCAGAAAGAGGAAAATTCTTAGCAGTGAAACCACAGTAATTAAATATTTAATCTAAATTTTAATTGAAAACCAAATATATAGTTTCTTAAATTTTTTTTAAATCTTACTTGTGAAGTCAGCTCCAATGCAGCTGAAGAGAAATGTCGGACACAGCTGAAGAACTCTCATGTAAAAACCTTGACCCACAGAGAACATAAAAAGGGGGAAGAAATCTTTCCACAAACTTTGAAACCACATGACTCCAACTTTAGTCCCTATAATGACTTCTCCTTTTCTCCTGTTTATTCATATTCAAAACTTTCATGCTAACATCCATAGATTCATTTATTATGAGCAGGTGGTTTAAATTTACATCTCTATGTAAGGCTGAGTCACAAATTAGGTAATATGCTTTGTGAAAAATTAAATGTTTTCTATGACTTTCTTACCACCCTGAGAAGATTATAATCTGTCACTTTATAGAGGCACCAAGACTGTTTTAATTGACACATGATACCTTTACCCCAATTTTCAGCTAACTCATCAAAGAAAGTTGTGGTTGAATGAAATCAAAAGCAAACAGAAACCCAAGAAGAGAAATGAAAGAAAAGAACTGAGATGCTAGGAAGGTGAATCAATTTCAGAGCAGTTCCCTCACCAGGGGATGGCAGAAGCCTCCAGAGAAGCGCTAGAGGTTTACTGGCAAAGCCCTCTTTGGTATAGTAACTGACCCTTTTTAACCTTGTTAAAAAATAAAATAACACTAACAAACAAAACCAAACCAGTATTATACATATACATGTGACTTTAAATATTTGGATTTCAAATAAATTAGGTAAGATTTTGTTTTTTAGAAATTAATATTCATGAAAAACAAAACCAAAAGTCAAACAAACAAAAACAATCCCTAGCATTATAATATCCTTGAGTTCAGTATTTCTCAAGCCACTTTTCAATATGACACACTAGGTCAATCCAGAAATCCTTTCCTTTCTTGTCCTTAGAAAGGACAAGACTGTTTTACACAGTTAAGTGAATATCTAAAAGACAGAGAAAAAAAGTATAAAGAAATTCCTGTCATATAAAAGCTTCAGAGTGCCAAAAAAATTTGACTGTCAGTAAAGATTCTTAGCTACAGTCCAAATTGATCAGACTGGATAAGCAGTTTCTTTGTGGAAAAAGTTCAAGGTAAGTATTCTCTTTATTGTCTCAAGTCCACTCCTATTTCTCAGTGTCAATGCTGGAACTAAGTGGTAAATATTTATCTCTGCTTCTAGTGGTATTAACTGATTGTTTTTACTTTTTTTTAACGACTTAAGACTGCTTTTCCACAGCAACTATCAAAATTGTGTCCAATACACTTTTCAGGTAGTTCTTAGAAATTGTTACTTAATTCAACAATGGTAACAAACAACTTGGAAGATATGAAAATCCTGGCACCAGTTTGTGAGATCCAAACTGTTCAAGCTTAGCTCTCAATGTCAAGCAATGATTTAAAGAAGTAGTTTCCAAGAAACTGGCAGAATGAACAAAGCCATTAATGATTTCAGTCCTGTGCAAGCATATTCTCATCAAAAAGCAAGATTTGTGGGCCAAAAATACAATGTTATTTCTTCTTCTATATTCAGTCATAATTTCCAATTTTTCCTATTCATGAAGTCTGGAAAAGAATAATAGCAAGGTATTCTAAAACTTTGGGACAGGTGTTGATGGCCACCTTTACAGTCAAACAGTTTGGTACTAGCTGTGGACAGCCTTCATACCTGTAACCGAATGCCAGCGCTCTGCTATTCCAGGAACAAAGGAAACAAGGACCAAAGCAGCAGGACCCTATTTCTGAACAACCAGATTAGGATTTTTCATGAAACTATCTTATGGGTATTTCAAGCAGCAATCAGAAAAGTAACAGAATGCAAAACTTTAAAGCTCAAATTTTATAGCTTCTTGTCAGAATCCAAATCAGTTCACAACCTATTAAACATTTTTGAAATGTGGCTTGAAATTCTGAGGGCTGTCTATAGTATGTTTAGAAGCAGCTATTAGATTAGAATTGTTATGTACATAACTGAGTTGCTATTTTACAATCAAGGAGTGATCCTTCAAGAGAAATCAACATCTCTGAAATTTATTTTGGACCCAAGAGCATTAGGAAGCCAGAACAAGGAAAAAGAAAACTCCAAAGGAACAGTCAAATCAGCAGAACAGTGCTCCAGCAGCGCTGGGCGGATTTGCATGAGCTGCTTTGCATTGGTTTCCATGCACACAGTTGCCCTTCCAGCCACATGGGTGGAAAGAAAAATTCCAGTGTATGTAGGGAAACAAATGTAAAATGTAATGGTTAAAGGAGCCTTTACCAGGGCTGCAGAGATAGCACTGGCTACTCTTTCAGAGGACCAGGGTTTAATTCTGAGCAACCTCACAGTGGTTCACAGTCATAGGTAACTACAGTTCAGTGGCATTAAGAACCTCTTCTGGCCTCTACAAGCACCAGGATGCACATGGTGCATAAGCATACATGCAGACAAAATACTCAGATACATTAATTAATTATTTATTAGTTAATATAAAATTTAAATTTTTTAATGGAGCCTTTAACATCTTTTGTTCTTGATTCAATAGAATTTTAAAAGGACTAATTTATAGAGATGTCTTTAAGTAGTTAAATTTTAAAGAAAGTGTGGAAGCTAACATGGGATAACTAAAGGAGCTATCTGATGTGGTAGAATACAAAATATTTTACCATTTGGATAAACTTGGTACAACTGTCACTAGCCCATTGTAGTCTATTTCATGTGCTCCTGAAATTGTTAAGATACTCTATTGTCACACTCTATAGGCCAAGCCAATTTCACATTGAAGGAAAGGTGTGCAAAACGTGCTTCGTTTTGGACTCAATGTGTACTTGTGGAATAAATGATCATTTAAATAAGAAGTGTGAGCTGATGGGGTCAGAATACAATACACCTGAGATTGACTCAGAACTCAAGATTCTGCTTACTGAATGTTCCATGCTACTGTACTCACAGCAAGATTTAAAGGGTTAAAAGAAGGAAGGACCATTGTTCCAGGTTACAAATTTACCCATGACCAGGATATTGATTCTGTTAGCTATTCGACTCAAATCTCACAATATCTTACCTTGACTTTTCCAGACCCCATCCCCACACATTTCAACTTTCCTTCTGGAACTAAAGATAATGTGGGCATGTAACTCACCTAGAGAATATGATTAATATGCAAAATATTTGGTAAGTCATACATCATTTTTCCTTTGAAGTGTTGAAGATAAAACTAAGAGCCCTATATATGCCAGGCAGGCACTCTCTGCCCGCTTAACTATATGCCCACCCGCAACCTACATCTTCCAGACAGACATTTTCAGAGTAAAGAATAAGATCAAATAGATTTAAATTGTACCAAAGTACAGCAAGCAGTAGGAAGGACATTGAAGAATCAATATTCAACAGCAAATCATACAATAAACATACAAAACATAATTTATACAAATTCATAAATACTAATAGAGTAGAAAAGCACTCTGGCCAGACAGTAATTTTTCATATCCAGCATATAAAACTGTCAACATTGGGCTGGAGAGAGAGCTCTATTGGTACTGTTCTCTGGTTCAATCCACTGAATCCACATAGAAACTGGGTATGTTAATATGCACTTATTATCTCAAGGCTTAGTAGGCAGAGCATGTAGACCCTTAGCCTTCATGTACAGCCAGCATCACTAGTCTATTTAGCAAGTTTCAAGCCAATAAAATCCCTTTCTCAAAAGAGCATTGCAGTGGCACCTGATAAACTCCTGGGATTGTCCTCTGACTTCCACGTGCACCTGCACACACACACACACACACACACACACACACACACACACATTATAAACAAACTTTAGAACGAAGATATCTAGGTGAATTCAAAAGATCTCATTTAAAATTCTTTTAAAATGCTTTTCTTTTTAATTAAATATTCTTTTCTTAGAAAGTTGACAAATTTAAATAATTTTTAGAAAGGTGCCAAATCACCTCAGTTATTTTTAGTTGACACAGAGATTAGACACCTAAACATTTAAGCAACCAATTAAATGTTGGTGTTTCCAGGAGTAATTTAATTCAGGGAGATGGAGAGTCAGAGTCTCTGTCACAAAGCCTAGGCCAGCCTGGGACTTTCAGTCCTGCTGCCTCTACTTTCAGAGTGCCACAGTTAAAAGTGTGTACAACCATATACCAGCAACACTTTTCTAGGTAAGTATGAAAAATTCATTTGGCTAGTACTGCCACTGCCTCCTCCATTCAGCTTATGGATGAATAAACTAACAATATGACTGATGCACGGTATGGGAAAGTTTTATTTTAGGTATGAGAACATCCAGAGGCATCTGGAAGAGTCCACAGTGGAGAGAGTAAGAAATGGACTGAACGTGACCAGTGGACTAGACACACGGCCAGGGTTATCTGCTAGAGGGGAGAGTGGAGGGGGGAGATGGATAGAGTACAGAGAAAGCACAGCAAAAAAAGAACAGGAGCAGGAGCCTAGAGAATAGCCAGGTTATAAGGATGAGTATCCGTGAGGAAGAAAGCTGGTGACCTGGAGGGATTGGGGTGGGGAGAGAATGTGAGGCCTAAGATGCTCTCTATGGATTTGAAATGCTAATTGGAGAGCTATTATGTCCTTTTTGCCAGAGGTAAAGAAAAATAACTCCTTTTGGACAGCAGAACCCACTTTACAAGTTCCTGAGGCACACTGGCTTTTGCCTGCCCTTTTTAATGGAGTATTGTTTGTACCTGACAATGGAGCCACAGGGACCCCAAGGCTCTATATGGGGACCCCCAAGGTCTGGTTTTCTTTCTTTCACCTGTGTGTTGTTATTCCTGGGAAATGCACATTCAATTTGCCACACAAAGCACAGAAGACAATTTACATGTTTAATTGTCCTTGTATTGGTTTGTAAAGTTATGGGTGAGTAAGATTTTAATCAGGTTTGGACTAGGAGTATAGCTGAGGTGCAGAGCTGGCAGGAAGTTAGATTCCCCCCATGAGCAAGGCAGGTAGGGAAGAGATGCAACAAAAAGGCTTTTCCTAGTATTTTTAAGTTGTACAATCATTTAAAATTTGAATAAGCCAACCAAAACAAACAAAATATTTGAGCAAAAAGTATTTTAAAACTAATCATGAAATCCCAGCTTTGCTCTTTAATAACCTGCTCATCTTAAACCCTGTAGACTTCTTTCAGTTTTAGTTTACCTTTCAGTTGTAAATTAGCTATTTCTTTTAAAGATAAAATTGAAAAGAGAGGAGGGGTTGGAAGGGGTTGGAGAAAGCAAGGTTTCTTGTTTCTCCAGAAGCAGCTGAACACTTACTCATTTTCCTATGAAGCCACTACACTACAGAACAAAGGAAAACTTTAGGGTAGACAGATGGCTTCATTTGCTTAGGTAAAATTCAGCTCTGAAGAGCCTGCAGACAGTAAAGCCACATTGTCTAAGGAGATTGCTGGAGCACTGACTCCATGCTGCCTAAAGGGACATCAGGAGCACTTCTATACCCTGAACAGGGGCACCTACTCCAGGCACCAGCCTGTCTAAAGTCATCTCTCAGAACAGGAGGGACTGACCGCTGTCCAGTATACCCAGAGCAAGGTCACATAACTGGAGTACATAAGCTTCTTTATTGACCAAAACCTGAAAATTCTGCCTTGCAAAGATAGGTTAGTGTATCCTCATCTCCTGGTCTCTTTGATAGCAAGCTTGTCATTGTCTTTCAAGGAGGGGCTTTTACTGCCTTGGAGTTTTTTAATTACTCAGACCGAGGTCACCTGGTCACAATTTTCACAGTGAGTGAGATGAGGCTTTGTAAAGAGCTGACTCCTGGACTGCATTCAGGGCTGAAACAAAAGATGAATTATTCACACCTGCAGCAGTTGTGTGCCCAACAAAGCTTCACAGACATTTCCTGGGGAAGATACAATCCCCTCCTTCTCTCAGCCCTGCCTTCCTTGCACCGAGGCTCAGGCGGTGCAAGAACTTAACATTTAACAAACTCCTCCCTTTCCCAATACCCATGTCTTTGATTGAATTTTTAATCGATATGTATTATTTAATTGAGGATAATTATTTGTATGGCAACTGTTCCCTTTTCTAAACACAGCTCCGTCTAATGGGAAAAAACAATACCCAATCTAGTTTCACAGATCTTTATTTACAAGTTTAGAATGTGATCACAGTCAGAACCAAAAATGGGTCAGAAAGTCCCACCTCACAATGCAAGCAAGTTGCATCTGTAGACAGAGGAAAGGCAGTGACACAAACTAGTGAGGCAGAGTCTGCTCTGATGGCTGATGCAAGTCTAACTTGATTATGGATTGTAAGGTGGGTTCCTTGTGTCTGCCTGATACTGTAAGGTCCCCCACTCAAGTCTCGGGAGTTCGAGCACCCAAGGAATCATGAGAGACCCTCTTGATGCAGTGCACACGAGGTAGTTTATTCACGGAGCTCTGGCCCGACACATACCTCACGCAAGAGATAGAGGAGTCAACCACGAGGCTCGAAAGCTAGGAGTTTATATAGTAAATGGGGTAGGGGGTTGGGAAAATTGGGGTAGGGGATCGGGGAAATTGGCGTAGGGGATCGGGGAAATTGGCGTGGTTTCATGATTGGCTAGTTAAAACACCAGCAAGAGGCTCGAGGTTAGCAGCAAGGTCTGCAAGCAGACTTGCCTGGGCATGTCTCAAGCCTAAGTCTACAAACCTTAAATCCTCCTCAACAACTGGTGTTTAAACTATAGGCCTCATATTTTATTTTCTTTCAATACTTGTTTGGTCATTACGACAATATTCTACACACATCAAATAAGGTTACATTGCACTGACTACGAAAAATACTGTAAGCTGTACATAAAAACATGTGCAGATGTAGGTACAAATTTAAATTAACCTTTTCTAACAACAATATATATATATATATATATATATATATATATATATATACTATTACTATAGCAATATATTCATATATATGGGATATATATATATATATATATATATATATATATATATATATATATATATATATATATATATATATATATATATATATATATATATATATATATATATATATATATACATATATATATATACACATATATATAGTATATATTAAGCACTATGTAGTATACTACTACTAAAGTACTATATATACATATATAGGCCTTCTGGTCTGTCAGTGCCAATGCCCTGGGCAGACCTTGGATGCAAATTCCACAGCCAGCCCCTCAACACACAGAGCACCCAGGATCAGAGGATCAGAGGTAAGGAGGACACAACATCTGTCCTCAACACCGGGAGTAATTGGGACCAGTGGGACCCAGGCACTCAGGAACTCAAACAGACCAGTGGTACAGGTTCCTTCTGGTCTGTCTGGGCCTGTGACCTGAGCAGACCTTGGGTGTAAACTCCACAGTCAGCCCCACAACACCCAGAGGCACTTCTACTCCAAGGTGCTCAAACACACCCAGGATCAGAGGATCCCAGATCCCAGGAGCTTGGTCACATCGGGATCTCAAGGTCTCAAAGGCAGCTTGACTCCCAGGAGCTCAGACACACCCAGGAACTCAGGATCCCCAGGATTCCAAAATCACAGGATCACAAAGACAGATTGACTTGGAACAATTCTGACACAACCAGGATCACAGGAAAGACAGGCTCCTGTCAAACAAAGCCACAACAGGTAGCACTAGAGATAACCAGATGGAGGGAGGCAAGCATAAGAACATAAGCAACAGAAACCAAGGTTACTTGGCATCATCAGAAACCAAGTCTCCCACCATAGCAATTCCTAGATACCCCAACACACTGGAAAAGCAAGATTCAGATCTACATTCACTTCTCATGATGATGTTAGAAGACTTTAAAAAGGACATAAATAACTCCCTTAAAGAAATACAGAAGAACACATGTAAACAGCTGGAAGTGGTTAAAGAGGAAACACAAAAATCCCTTAAGGAGTTACAGGAAAACACAATCTCAAACAGGTAAAGGAAAGGAACAAAACCATCCAGGATCTAAAAATGGAACTAGAAACAATAAAGAAACAACAAAGGGAGACAAGCCTGGAGTTAGAAAAGCTAGGAAAGAGGTCAGGAGTCATAGCTGCAAGAATCACCAACAGAATACAAGAAATAGAAAGAGAATTTCAGGTGCAGAAGATACCATAGAAAACATTGACACAACAGTGAAAGAAAAAAGTGAAACAAAAAGCAAAAAGCTCCTAACCCAAAACATCCAGGATATTCAGGACACAATGAGAAGACTAAACCTAAGGATAATAGGTATAGAAGAGAGTGAAGATTCCCAACTTAAAAGGCCAGTAAATATCTTCAACAAAATTATAGAAGAAAACTTCCCTAACCTAAAGTGAGAGATGCCTATGAACATACAAGAAGCCTGCAGAACTCCAAATAGATTTGACCAGAAACGAAATTCTTCCCATTACATAATAATCAAAACACCAAATGCACTAAACAAAGAAAGAATTTTAAAAGCAGTATGGGAAAAAGGCCAAGTAACATATAAAGGCAAACCTATCAGAATTACACCAGACTTCTCACCAGAGAATATGAAAGCTAGAAGATTCTGGGCAGATGTCATACAGACGCTAAGAGAACACAAATGCCAGCCCAGGCTACTATACCCAGCACAACTCTCAATCACCATAGATGGAGAAAACAAGATATTCCATGAAAAAAACAAATTTATACAATATCTTTCCACAAATACAGCCCTACAAAGGATAGTAGGTGGAAAACACCAACACAAGGAGTGAAACTACATCCTAGAAGAAGCAAGAAAGTAATCTTTCAACAAACCCACGCAAACATAATTCCACCTCTAACAAGAAAATTAAGAGGAAGCAATAATCACTTTTCCTTAATATCTTCTAATATGAAAATTAATATTACCAACATATCCTAATTGATTGAAATTCAAAAATATGAGGAATTAGAAATTTATCAGCTGTCATCCTGTGGTCTCTCTAATTTGGTAATGGGAGAAATAGGTCCAATATGCTACAATCCATACATACTTTGTTTGTAGATGACAGGGTCTTGCTGTGTGCCACATAATGCTCTTGAAATGAAGCTTCTCCTATTTCAGCCTCTCTATTAGTAGGATTGTTTATTTGATGTTTTTACACTATACTATGGTTTTCAGAGCAACTTACACATTTCAAAATTATTTATACAGCCAAAAGAAATGTAGACAATTAATTTGGGAGATGGCTTGTAAGAGAACAGCAAAGAGTAAGACTTATTATTGTTCAATTTTGAAGAAGAGGACTTCATAAGTTACTCTTATTCTGAGATGAATGCTTTTCAAAATCATCACAGCCAATGAACCAGAATCTTACCCTTACCTAATGTCTGTGCCACCCTCCATGCAGAACCATTGTTCATTGAAAGAGTTGATGAGCAACTTCATGGATTGACCATCTTAATACACACACCATTTCTTAAATGAATGTAACATGCTCCCTGTGGGCTGAGAATGACGACAGTCACTCAGGTCAAATAGCTTTGACCATAGCAGGAAATCTGTTTCCAAAAACTCGTGCCTACAACTCATTCCTTGGAGCAGCAGAACTGTCAACACTTAGCTTATCTACTATGGAGGTAAAATCCTTTGGGGATGTGAGGGACATTGAAGTACAGACTTATTACAGTGAACTCCAATGTCCAAAAACTGTTCTTATTTTGTGTTTGTACCACAGTAAGCCAAGATTTTAAGCTCTACAAAAACAAAACAAACAAACAAGAAGACTTTATCTATTTATGTTCATTAAGAAAACTAATAGTGATATTTTAAAATATTATACAGTTAATGTATTTGTAGTTATTTGAAATTAATATTGAGAAAAACATATGTATTTTCAGCATTGCTGTAGACAAATATCTACATAAGACCGTTCAATTGATTGTTGTTTTATATCAAATAACTTTAATAATACTCATTTTTATTGTTACAATATTTTATATATTTTAAAGAATATTATAAAAATGAAAGGTATTGCAGGTTTTGAAGGGGGCTCTCTGGGAGGAGTTGGGGTACAAAAGGGAAAGAAGAATGTGATGTAAGTCTATTCAAAATATGTTTTTGAATTTTAACAAATTCAGAGAAATTGAAATTATGTATCTTTTCTCATCATAATGTAATAAAACTTAAATCAAAGGGAAACTAAACATATATCGTAGTATAGTAGTGTAGTAGTAATAGTATACTATGTATATAGTATATATTAAGTAAAATAGTACTATATACATATAGTTTGGTAGTAGTAGTATACTATAGTAGTACTAGTAGTATACAACTTATATTTAGACTTAGTTTTTCAAAGCAGTTTCAGGCCAAAATATTTCTCATACATGCTCAGCCTCCCTTATTGTCAGCATTTCCCATGTGAGTGTGACATTGGTTTTGACTAACATATATTGATTGACTTAACAGAGAACAAATAACCACAAGGTGTGTAGTTCATCTGAGGGTTTCTTTCTTCTTTGGGTCATAGGTTTGCTGAGGTGTGATAGATGTGAAATAGACTCCAACAGCACCTCACACACAATCTAGCTTCACATCCCTCAGAGTTCTTCGTGTGCTTCTTTCTATCCATCCCTCCTTTCTGTTGAACCATAGCAGCTAATAGTCTTTTACTGTCGATGTAATTTTGCCTTTTCTAGAAGATTGGATATTTGGGATGATATAGTACCTTTGCAGACCTTCTTCATTGACTTGTAATTGATTTTTCTTCTATTCCTGAATCTTACTCTTTCCAACTTTTAGATGGAAAATGGCTTATTTTTCTTTTCCCAGATGAAGAGCATCTTGGTCACTTCCATGAATTAGCAATTATGACAAAGGCTGCAGTAGACAACCATTATGTGGGGTTCTCCATGTTGACATGTAATTGCTGGATGCTATGGTAAAACTGTACTGAGTTCTGAACTCCACAGCATCTGTGCCATGTTGTCTCCTGTCAATCATAGAGGAACACTCCTGACTTCACAGTATCTGTGCTCATTATATCTGGATCCATGATCCCAATACATCAGCAAACTCCATCAACTCAACTTTAAAAGTACTGACCAAACCCAAGTCCTCTTTATTACCTCTACTGTCAACAGTCTGGGCCCAGCCATTGTGGCCTCTTACCTCATTTGGGCAAATGCCTCCTGATGTTCCTAGCTTGCCTTCCAGTGGTTCATCCCATACATATTTAAGAAAAGTTCCTATGTAAATAAAGACCTACCCTGGCATTCTTCAGCTCAGAATTACAGCTTAGAGGGTTAGATCCTCTGTGTTGTGCCTGATTCTCTGTGGCCCCTCCTTACTTTTCCTCTGCACACTCTCCTCATGGCTACTTCTGGAGCTAGCCAGCAGGCTCCATCTCTTCAAAGCCAATTCTTACCACAGAAGTTCTAGTAATCCAGTCCCCCATCATCAGGCTCTGTTCCTTACAGTGGAAGGGTCCCCATATGCACACAGGCTTCTCCCATAGAACAGTCTCCACTACAGCACCAGTTGCATCTGTTAGTTCACTGGTATGCTTCTGCAGCTGGAAACACGTTGAAAGAAGCACAACCCCTAAGGTTTAGTGCCTCCTTTAGGCAAATGGTATGTAGCAGAGAACCCATAGTACATCATCATCTGGAGGATGCTCTCATTTGTAGGCACATGTTTCTCTGATAAATCTGGAAAGCATTACTTAAATGATATTAAGTAGATGAGCTGATTGGTAGATTTTGTACCATTTTTAGTTGTTGTTCGGTTTTTGGATTTTGTTTTGTTTTTTGTTTTGTTTTGTTTTAATTATGAGCCATAGGCTAACCTTGAATTTATATTCCTCTGCTTCTGCTCTCTGAGTTCTGAGATTAAATGCATGTGCCTCCATGTTCATCTTTCATAACATTTTTAGTTCACTATATTGTTGGCCTCAAACTGCAAGTATAACTGGATTTAACCAGCAAGTTTGGAACAGAAGTGACTATGGGGTTTTTTACATGGGCTACTAATGCCACAGTACATTCATTGGAAAGGTGTGATAATCCTTCATTGTCTTAATGGTTAAGAATTGCTAAAGAGGCTATTTGTTTTTAAGGATTTGTTTGTTTGTTTGTTTGAACACTTATCAATAAAAATTCGATTGATTATCATCAGTAATAAGTAGCCCCACAAAAACTGATGCCTTGGGATTCTAAGAAATGTCCGTGGATGTGAAGAAACATGGTATGGTTTTCTGTGTTTTGATACTGCTATTAGTAAGATGACACTCACGAAACAGCTCAGTGCCAAGCTTAGAACCTTTAACTCCCCAGGCTTCTTAGCATACCCCACTACTTAGGTAACCTTGGTACCATCAGAATCCCCTTCTTTCATCTAAGTTTTTGTGCCACTGGGATCTGTTGTACCCATCCAGATTCTATTCATATCTAACAACTAATCAAAACTTTTTCCCTCACAAACCATGTTAATATTCTTCCCAACATACTTTAACAAAACAAAGACAAAAACAAAACATAACAAAACCAAAACAAACAAAACCAAATCAAACCAAAACTACTGTGGTGCATTTTTCTAAGTCAGATACAGGAGGAGAATACTTGGCTAAAGGTAAAATAAGTTCAATTATGTCTCCATACCTGCCTTTGTTGTTGATGGCCTAAGGCAGCTTGAAGAGTAAAGGGTTTATTTAGTTTATATGCCCTGAATCACAGATTGTCAAAGGAAGTTAAATCAGGAACTCAAACTGGGAGGGAACCTGGAGACAGGAGCCGATGCAGAGGTCATGGAGGGGTGCTGCTTATTGACTTGTTCCTCATGGTTTACCCAGTCTACTTTCTTATAGAACCCAGGACCACCAGTCCAGGGGTGGCATCATTCACAATGGGCTGTGCCCACACTCATCAATCACCAGTTAGCATGACTACAACCAGATCTTATGAAGGCATTTTCTTAATTGAGGTTTCCTTCTCTCAGGTTTCTCTAACTTAAAACAAGTTGACATAAAACTAGCCAGCATAATACCCATGAGGTATTGGTTCTGGTATCTGCTACAGATACCCAAATCTGCAAATGTTCAAAGCCCTTGTTAAATTCATGAATTATTAATACCTGTGTATAACTTAGATACATTTTAAATTAAAAATATTACATTATTCACAATACCTAACACAATGTAAATGCTGTACAAATAGTTATTTTTGCACAATTTTTAAAGAACATTTTACATGTGAGGCTGGTTGAGACTTTCTATGCAGAACCCTTGGATGTAGAGGGCCAACCATACTCTACTTTTCTTCCCTAAAGAACTGGAATATCAGTCTCTACTCTTTGACCAATTCTAAGCCTTTACTTCTTATAGTCTCATTACTTCCCTCAAGAATCCTCTGCAGATACTATAACCATTTTTCCAAAGAGGAATGTCAAAGGTTGTTAGAGACTTTCCGATGGAGACATTTCAAGTATTATCTACTGACTCCAACAGCAGACCATCATAATAACAATACCACTAAATACAACTTGGGCTTACCAATGAGTTTAATCATGTTACAGAAATATAAAGTTTACTTACAGTAGCCTTGATGGTTTGAATAGGAATGGCCCTTCTAGACTCATGTGTTTCAATGTTTGGCCTTAAGGAGTGGCATTAGGTGGTATGGCTTTGATAGAGGAATGTCACTGTGGAGGTGGGCTTTGAGTTCTTATAAGCTCAAGCTATGCCCCATGTGGTAGACAATCTCCTTCTGCTGCGTGTGGATCAAGATGTAGAGCTCTCTGCTCCTTCTCCAGCAACACGTCTGCCTCAATACTGCTATGTCTCCTGCCATGACAACAATGGACTACACTTCTGAAACTGTAAGCCAGCTCCAAATAATTTTTTTTTCATTTTTGAGAGTTGCCTTGGTCATGGTGTCTCTTCACAGTGATAGAAATCCTAATTAAGACAGTAAGACAAAGCAGCAGATTCATTGAAAGCTAGAACTCTGGGCTTCTTGACATGGCTATTTAGTAATTGGATAGGTTGGAGACTATCTTCCAGGCAGCTGTTTGCTCTGTTTTTTTTTTTTTTTCTTAAAGTCTTTATTGCTTATATAACCTTGTGGAGTGACCATCCTATAATCTCATCAGTTTCAAGGACTTCCTGGGCCTTATGAGTTGCTTGCTTCCTGGGTCTTAATGATCTTCCCTCCATTGTGAAGTGTTTCAAAACAGAGAAATTTATTAAACAATATCCCACCTCTTTTTTTTCTATCCCTGTCTTCTGCAACAGTTCCTAAGCCTTGGAGGAGGTGATACAAATGTCCCTATAAGGGCTTGGGCCACTATGCCACAATAACAGTCAGTCATCCTCAGGAGCTGAATTGATGGTGATTTTTTTTTCCAGCATTTTTTTTATTAGATATTTTCTTAATTTACATTTCAACTGCTATCCCGAAAATCCCCTCCCCCTCCCTCTCCCTGCTCCCCTGCCCACCCACTCCTACTTCTTGTCCCTGGCGATCCCCTGTATTGGGGCATATAAAGTTTGCAGTACCAAGGGGCCTCTCCTCCCAATGATGGCCGACTAGGCCATCTTCTGCTACATATGGATCTAGAGACACGAGTTCTGGGGGTTCTGATTAGTTCATATTGTTGATCCTCTTCTAGGGTTGCAGACCCCTTCAGCTCCTGGGGTTCTATCTCTAGCTTCTCCAATGTGGGCCCCATGCTCCCTCTTATGGATAACAGTGAGCATCCACTTCTGTGGGAGTCAGTTATATCAGGGTCAGTGTAAACACTTGCTGTCCTATGCGATAGTGTCTGAGTTTAGTGACTGATTATGGGATGGATCCCCGGTGGGTTAGTCTCTGTATGGTCTGATGGTGATTCTTTATGGTACACCATCATTAGCAAAGTTTCCCTCCATGACAAATTGTGTCTGAAAATATTAGTGATCTGTAGGTTTAGACACAAATGTTCAAAAGGCAAGTGGACATGTACAACATATCTCATATATATATGTATAGCTTTTTCACTGTGGTCTATAATCTCCCCAGACATGGGTTTTTGTCTTGGTTTGCAATAGCAGACATGAATGTCCTCATATGCAGCAGGCCTTAGATCTAATCAGAAAGCTGCTTTATTATATCCAAAACAATCTTGCAATTATTGCACCTGCAGTCACATCATTGCTTGTCATTTTGATAGTGTAACATCCAGAGTTCACACCTGAGTAGGATATTGGCAACAACAGTTTTCACTGTGCAGGGAGGGGACTTCCAGTTCAATCTTGAGCTTATTTTTCTATTTTTTTATAAACAACCCATGCATTGTCTTCAGTAATAGGGTCTCATCATTTAATTCTGGCATTCAACCAACAGTATTGGCATGCTGAACTGGGATGAGCAGAACTCTGACACTTAAGACAAAATCCAGCAATCATCAAATACGCTCAACTCCTTTCATATGCTATATCTCTGGGTTTTTTTTTTTTCTCAGTTTTCTATTTTGTTTCCCACTTTTCTCTCACAAAGAATATTTCCTGGCTAAGTTTGCAAAATCTCTGTATTTCAGTCTCATAAAAACGAGGAAATACAAATATCACCAAACTGTATTTCTTTATTCACTCCTTTTTGTCAAATTTCATCTACAACTGCTTCACACCTCGAATTTCTATGTCCCTATCATTCACTTTTCTACATAAATTTCTCTTCTTGTTTTCTCTCTGTAAACTCAACACTGACCATTAGGTATTTTGTTTGTTTGTCTGGCTTGGTTTTATCTTGGTTTGTTGGTGGTGATTCTAGAAAGCTATTGCCTTTTCAATCATAACCGAACTAACTAATAACAGTGCCTATATTTCTGTCAGTGACCCTTGGCCTCTTAAATTTATTGGTGCTTAAATGGGGATTTGTTTTTATTGTACTTTGATAATTAATGATTTTACTGACAATATTCCAGTGGCAGAGGAGTGAGTCCTAGAAACTATGCACACTATCCTACCAAGAAGTTTAACTGAGAAAAATGACAACAGTGTAGCCCTTCTTGAATGGTACACTAATGAGTACTCTGAAATGATAAGTGTTATTTAACATAAATTAAAAGTTAACAAATAAGTAATTCAAAACAAATAAATTAAAAATAAATAAAACTCAATCAACCATCTAATTTAATGTCCACCCAGATGTATAAGTCTTAATGCAGAAACAACAGTAACATTAAATAAAAGGCAACATAGCTTTCCTAAAGTTTACTAAGTTCACAAAAGTCAACCTCTAGTGAGAGTGAATGAGATGCAACCCCAAACAATTCAAAGTATGGATTATGCACATATTTAAAGAAATCAAAGAAGAAAATTAGCTTCTGAATAATTTTAAAAAGACTCAGAAATAGTTGAATTATAAGGATATCAACATAAGATATGAAGGAAGAATTAAACCCATAGACACTTAAGAAATGCAACTCTGACCTATTAGAAATGAAGAAAATTAGAAATGAATAAAAATCTCCATAGAAAGGCTCACAAGTAGGATGAACCATGAAGGAGACAGACTATCTAAACTTGAGACAAAGTGGAAGAAAGCATACAGTCCAAGGACAAACCTAACTATAAGAAGGTATGAGTGGGAGCTGCAAAATATTCAGGAAAGTACAAAAGGACCAACTTTAAGAATCGTGAACATAGATAGAGGAGAAAATTTCTTTGTGAAGGCAGAGAAAATAATTTGAATAAAAGTATGTCAGAAAATACACGCAAATTAGGAAAAGACATGCCAGCCCAGATACAGGAGTCATTCAGAACAGATATGACCAGAAAGGAAACTCCCCTCATATTATATTTAAACCACTGAATACTGAAGGAAAAAAGACTCCTGAGAGCAGCATGAGAGAAGCACCTTGTTACACTTACAAGCAAGTCCATTGGAATGACCGGAACTGTCTCAATAGAAGTTGTAAAAGCCAGGAGGACTTGGGATGATGCAGTTTAAGTTCTGAAAGATAACAATTACTAGCCCAGGTTGTTACAACAACAAACTGTCATAACTGAAGAAGAAAAGACTCTTCACAATATCACAAAACTAAAGCAATTCCTGACCACTAAGCCAGATCTACAGACATACTTCAGATGTAGGAGAAAAGACAAACGAGTCAGTGAGGGGACAGAAAATAGTAAGTTTCCTTGAATAACTGTTAAGGAAGAGAGAAATAGGAAATAAAGGGACAGTCTAGACTGATTTAGTCTGCAACTTTCCATTTTAACTCTGAATATTAATGATCTCAAACCCTCTCCAAAAGTCACATTATTTTATAAGAGTACTTTAAAGTACACATATAGAGCTACAGAGATAGCACAGTGGTCTACACTACTTGTTCTTATAGAAGACCCATGTTCACTTATCATCATGGCTCAGAACTATCTGTGACTCCACTTCCATGGGCTCCATTGCCTTTTTACCTCCATAAACAAAATTTTTCATCCATGGAAAAGTAAAAAAATAATAATAAAAATATTAATATATATGTATATAATACATATGTATTTGATAGAGTTCTATCACAAGGGATGGCTAATGCTCCCATCCAAAAAGTTGTAGACTAACATAAACCCTTGGTGGTCAGGGGAGGGAGTTTCAAACTATACAGGCTACTGCCATAGTCATTGGTTACCTACTAGAAACTGAATATTAGACCCTAGTGCTGGACTTGTAGGACTCAGGAGAAAGTGACCAAAAATAGTTTTTTCACAAAATCTTCAGTACTTAATTAAAAGTCATGAAGAAACTGTAAATAGAATAAATATATTTCAAAATAAAAAAGAGGTTATATAGTAAACCCTTAATCAACATTATACTAAATGGAGAAAAGCTCCAAGCATTTCAATTAAAATCAGAAATAAGACAAGAAATTAAAAATAAAAATAAAAATAAAATAAAATAAAAAATAAAACACTAAAACAGGAAAGATAGACAAAGTATCTTTATTTGCAGATGAGATAATTCTATACAGGAGGAAGCCTAAAGACCCTTCCAAAAATTCATAGAACTAATACTTTCAGCAAAGTATCAGAATATAAAATCAATCCACAAAAAACAAATATCTTTCTTATATGACAAACAAATCAGGAAGTAAGCCAACAGTTAACAAATGAAATCTCATGAAATTAAAACATTCTGTAAAGGAAAGGAAATGTTTACAGAGTGAAAGGAACCTTACAAAATAAGGGGAAATCTTTACCACCTATATCTCTATATAGAATTAATGTCTAGAATACAAAGAAGCCAACCAACCAACTAAACCAACAAAGAAAGTAACTAAACACCAGAAACAACCTGTTTATTGTTGTTTTGCTTTTATAATTGTAAAATTAGCCATGAAAATGAATAGAAAGTTCTTGAGATGGAAATAAATGGCCATTAAATGTGTTTTAACCTGTTCTACATTTCTTAGCCATCAGAAAAATGCAAATTAAAACTGCTTTGTAAAACATCAACAAACTGCCTTGAGATCCAATTCCATCTTAGTCAAAGCAGCTATCACTCAGAAATTAGATGATAACAGACTGGCAAGAATGTGGGAAGTAAGGAACCCTTCTTCACCTTTGCATAATCACTATGAAAATTAATGTAAAGATTCAAAAGGCCTAAAAATAGAATTACAGTATGACTTAATTGTTCTACTCCTGGTCACACACTCAAATGGCTCTATACCCTAGTAGAGATACACTTGCTCATGTATTCTCATTGCTGCTCTATTCAAAATAACCAGGAGACAGAATTGGCCCCTAGATGTCCATCAACTGATGGACAACGGATAATAGAAACATGATGTGTTTATATAATGGATGAATATTCATCTGTAAAAAACTAAAAAATAAAACCATGAAATTTTCAGGGAAATACATGAAACTGGGAAGACTTTTACTGAGTGAGGTATTACATACTCTGTCTGAAAGGTACACATTCATGTTCTCCCTCACATGTAAAGTACAGCTTCTAATTTTTTAATTAAAAATACGTTTTCCTTAAAATATATTCTGGTCACAATTTCACCTCCCTCACCTCCTCCCAATCTCACCAGCCATCCAACTCCGTGCCTTCTTCAAGCAGGTAAATGAAAGAAACCAGACTAAAACAAGACAAAAAAAAAAAAAAAAAAAAAAAAAAAAAAAAAAAAAAAAAAAAAAAAAAAAAAAAAAAAAAAAAAAAAAAAAAAAAAAAAAAAAAAAAAAAAAAAAAAAAAAAAAAAAAAAAAAAAAAAAAAAAAAAAAAAAAAAAAAAACACATAAATACACACACACACACACACACACACACACACACACACACACACACTTATGAAAATACAAAACCATAATATATAAGCAAATGGCCAGTAATGTTTAAGAAAAAGCCCAAACAAAACATTATGAGAAAGAAAATTCCCATAACTACTAAGATCATTCTGTGTTGGCCATCTACTGCTGGACATGGGGCCTACCCTGGATTGTAGTTTTATAGCCAGTGAATCTCCATTGGAGAAAACTAGTTTTCCCTTTGCAAGTGGTTATCAATTGGAGATAGCTTCTGGATTAGTGATGAGACTTATGGGACTTTATCTTTTAGAGCTGGGACCCCCATCTGGCTTGGCCCTGTGAGGCCTTGTGCATGCTGCTACAATCTCTATGAATTCATATTGTGTTGATCCTGCAGTATTTAGAAGGCCTCATTTCCTTGGTGGGATATATCCCTTCTGACTCTTTCAGTCTTTCCACCTTTTTCTTCTACAGAGTTCCCTGAGCCCTGAGGGAAGGGGTTTGATGGAGACATCACATATAGAATTGAGTGTTGCATTCTCATTCATTCATTCTCTCTCTCTCTCTCTCTCTCTCTCTCTCTCTCTCTCTCTCTCTCTCTCTCCAGTGTCCAGTTCTGGGCCTCTATTTGTTAAGTCTCTGAGCTATGACTTCAGTAGAATATCATTAGGTGTCATTATATTCCTATGTTCCTTTAGCAGTATTTGGTTTTCTTCTAGGTACATGGCCTATCTAATCTTAGGTTCTTGGCCACCTGAGCAGTGTTGGGCATATGTTCCATCCCATAGAGTAGGCCTTAAATTCAATTGGACAATCGCTGATTACTCCCACAACCTCTCACAACTTTTATACCACTTTAGTACCAGCACATCATGTAAGCAGCTCACCACTGTAGATAAAAGAATGTGTAGCTGGGTTGGTGTTTTTTAACCTTTCTTCTCTAAGCTTGTCTTTTTTCCATGGAGAGATCTGATTCCTAGGCCAAATCTCCTACAAGAGAGAACCTGTCTTTCTGCTATCATCATCGCTGAATGGAGGCAATTCCATTTGCTGTGACTGTGGCTAAAGCTGGGAGGAGTTATGATGCTTATGAACTAGAGCCTCCAAACAGCTCCTTCAGAACCCCTGAGAGCATAAGGAAAGGACCCTGTTTGCACTGGCTACCTTCCCTACACCCCCGGTGCTATACCCTAACCCAGTGCTACTCCAGGAACATTTTACATTCCTATGAGCAGATTCTACATCCCCCTGGTGTCTGAGATGGTGTTTCTAGGATTTCCTGTGATAGCATATAGAGTTGTCAACAGGAAGACTTTAGAACCATTTGCAGGTGATATTGACAAGTACTTATTGAGCAATACGTTAAGACACATATACTACTGAAATGTCAGGAATACTCTCTGCTTCAGGGGCTATAGTCAAGTAAATTATGTGCTAAATGACACAATCCAGTACACATTAAATGTAACCACAGACACATGAATATTGATGAAAAATGAGATGCATGTAGATAGTGTAGGGTTTGCTTTGGAGCTAATGGAATCTGGGATCTCAGAGGTGCTCCAGCTGTGATCCACTGGGACCAAACAGCATCAGCAACTCCTAGACACTGTTAGAAAAGCAGATTCTTGAGCTCTACCTGGCCTCTGGCCTAGCAGCTGCAAGTTGACAATATTTCAATACTCATGTTTGAATCTCAGATGAATATGAACACAATGGAGCTAGGAAAAATGCCCTTGCCCCAGTCTGCAACTGATACCTTAGGAGGACACTGGGCAAGATATTAGAGGTAAAATGTAATACAAAGAAAGTTCAAGCTCTGTCACGTCTATCTGTGTGTGGTAGCCATGGTGGACTATTTTCTTTGTCCTGATCTCTGGACAGACACTGCTCTTGGGCTCACATCATGTCAGTAGAAAATGAGTCTGCTGCAAATGGCTGCTCAGAACAGTTTCCTATGTAAAAAGCAATCATCCGAACCAATCATTGCGAGTACATGAAGACCACCCTAAGATGCTGTTCTATTTTACAGTGTTTATTTAATTTCATTTAGCAACCCATCTATACCAATTAAGTCATAAATTTGTTAAGATACTGGTGGGTAGGGAAGAGTTTGTTCTTTTAAAAATGTTAATAAGCCAACAGGTTTCAAAGCGGTAATGCTTAGTAAAATATATATACATATATACATATATATATATATATATATATATATATATATATATATATATATATATATATATATATATACATATATATATCCAATTTGTTATGCACACAGCATGAAAGGTCATAATTAAAGAGAAAATATAGTTGGTAATAGACTATACAGAAATATGTTCACTGAATTGCAGAATATGGGTGACTTAATCACTAAAGGTTTTGTTTCAGAGAGACATTTGCACTGTGTACAGTACTATTAAGAAATTAATTGGTCTTCAGGTTTCTATCTGTAGCTGGAGTTGAACCTTTCACACAGCTCTCTGCACCTGGATCCCACCAGAAGAGAGCTGGTCTCTCAGGAGTGCTGACACACCTGAGAGCACAGGTGAGAATACCACTGCTGCTCAAACTCTGAGCCCAAGAGGGACATGCCAGAGCTATCAGGACACAGGAACCAAGGAACAGCCAGGGATGGGATATTTCCAGTTTTGATCTATGCCTTGGAGCTGACCCTGTGACACAGATCTCTATACACTGGTCTTCCCAGGAGAGAGTTGGTCTCCCAGGAGTGCTGACATATCTGTGAGCCCAGGACCAGATGGGATTAGTGCAGAATTCTATCAGACCTTCGAAGAAGACTTACTATAATGCCAATACTCTTCGAACTATTCCATAAAATAGGAACAGAAAGAACACTGCTCAATTTGTTCTATGAAGCCACAGTTACGTTGATACCAAAACCACATGAAGACCCAACAAAGAAAAAGAAGTTCAGACCAATTTCCTTTATGAATATTGATGCAAAAATACTCAATAAAATTCTCAAAAACTGAATCCAAGAACACATCAAAATGATCATTCACCACAATCAAGTAGGCTTCATCCCAGGAATGCAGGGATGGCTCAATATACAGAAACCCATCAATGTAATCTACTACATAAACTCAAAAAAAAAAAAAAAACCCACATGATCTTTTCATTAGATGCTGAACAAGCATTTGAAAAAATTCAACATCCCTTCATGTTAAAATCTTGGAAAGATCAGGAATTCAAGGATCATATTAAACATAGTAAAAGCAATATACAGCAAACCAGTAGCCAACATCAAACTAAATGGAGAGAAGCTGGAAGCAATCCCATTAAAATCAGGGACTACACAAAGCGGCCCACTCTCTCCCTGTCTATTCAGTATAGTAGTTGAAGTTCTAGCTAGAGCATCTAGACAATAAAAGGAGGTCAAAGGGATACAAATTGGAAAGGAAGAAGTCAAAATACCACTATTTGCAGATGATATGATAGTATAAATAAATATCCCCAAAAATTCCACCAGAGAACTCCTACAGCTGAGAAACAACTTCAAAAGTGGCTGGATATAAAAATGAACTCAAACAAATCAGTAACCTTCCTATACTCAAAGGATTAACTGGCTGAGAAAGAAATTAGGGAAATGACACCCTTCACAATAGTCTCAAACAATATAAAATATCTTGGTGTGACTTTAACCATACAAAATGATCTGGAGGACAAGAACTTCAAGTCTTTGAAGAAAGAAATTGAAGAAGACCTCAGAAGATGGAAAGATCACCCATGCTCATGGATTGGCAGGATTCATATAGTAAAAGTAAACTGCAGATTCAAATTCCCATCAAAATTCCAACTCAGTCCTTTCTAACAGAGTTAGAAAGTGCAATTCTCAAAATCATTTGGAATAACAAAAAGACTGAAGATGGTGAAAACTATTCTCAACAATAAAATAACATCTGGGGGAATCACCATCCCTGACTTCAAGTGTACTACAGAGCAATAGTCATAAAAACTGCATGGTGACAGGCAGGTAGATGAATGGAATACAATTGAAGACCCAGCAATGAACCCACACACCTGTGGTCACTTGATCTTTGACAAAGGAGCTAAAACCATCCAGGGGAAAAAAGACAGCATTTTCAACAAATGGTGCCAGTTGAACTGATGGTCAACATATAGAAGAACACAAATTGACCCATTCTTATCTCCCTGTACAAAGCTCAAGTCCAAGTGGATCAAGAACATCCACATAAAATCAGACACACTGAGTCTAACAGAAAAGAAAGTGGGCAAAAGGCCTTGAACACATGGACAAAGGGGGAAAATTCCTGAACAGAACACCAATGGCTTATACTCTAAGATCAAGAATCAACTAATCAGACCTCATAAATTTGCAAAGCTTCTGTAAGGCAAAAGATACTTGTCAATATGACAAAATGGCAACCAACAGATTGGGAAAAGATCTTTACCAATCCTACATCTGATAAAATGTGTGTGTGTGTGTGTGTGTGTGTGTCTCAGAGCTAAACAGAGAATTCTCAACTGAGGAAACTCAAATGGCTGAGACGCACCTAAAGAAATGTTCAGCATCCTAAATCATCAGGGAAAGGCAAAACAAAAGGATCCTAAAATTCCACCTCACACCAGTCAGAATGGCTAAGATTGAAAATTCAGGTGACAGCAGATGCTGGTGAAGATGTTGAAAAAGAGGAACACTCCTCCATTGCTGGTGTAACTGTAAACTGGTACAACCACTTTGGAAATCAGTCCAGTGGTTCCTCAGAAAATGGGTGTAGTACTACCAGAGGACCCTATGGCATATATCACTCTGGGGCATATACCCAGATGATGCTCCAACATGTAATAAGGTCACATTCTCTACTGTGTTCATATTTATAATAGCCAGAAGGGGGAAACAACCCATATATCTATCAACAGACGAATGGATACAGAAAATGTGGTACATTTACCCAATGGAATACTACTCAGCTATTTAAAATAATGACTTCATGAAATTCTTAGGCAAATGGATGGACCTAAAAAATATCATCCTAAGTGAGATAACTCAGTCATAAAAGAATACCCATGGTATATACTCACTGATAAGTGGATATTAGGCACAGAGCATGGAATACTCATGATACAACTCGTGGACTACATAAAGGTCAAGAGGAAGGAAGACCAAAGTGTGGATGCTTCAATCCTACTCAGAAGGGTGAACAAAATAATCAAGGGAAGTAGTGGGTGGGAAGGACTTGGGAGGCATAGAAGAGGGGGAGGGAAAAAGAGGGGAAGAATCGGCTATGGGAGGAGAGGGAGGAGATGTATAGAAGGTCGGGAAATTGAACAGAGGTGTCTAGCAATGGGGGATAGGAAACTGGGGGTAGCAATCAGATAGTCCCAGATTCTAGGAAAGCAAGAGCCTGAACCCTACAGGGATGACATTAGCTGAAATATCCCTACAAAGTAGAGGGAGAACCTGTAGAGACCACGTCCAGATGTTAGGCAAGGCCCCTAGTTGGGGGATGGGACACCCACTCATCTCCAAAATTTTAACCCAGAATTTCTCCTGTCTAAAGTAAATACAGGGGACAAAGCATGGAACAGAGACTGAAGGAAAGGCCATTCAGAGATTCATCCCACATGCAGACACCAAATCCAGACACTGTTGTAGATGACAAGAACTACTTGCTGAATGCCAAGAAGTACTTGCTGACAGGAGCCTAATGCAGCTGTCTGCTGAGAGGCTCTGCCAGATCCTAACCAATACAGAAGTAGAGGCTCACAATCAACCATCGGACTGAGCACAGGGACCCCAATGGAGAAGTTAGGGGAAGGATGGAAGGAGCTGAAGAATCCTTATCTGACATCAATGGGAGGGGAGGCACTTGGCCCTGTGAGGGCCTTGATGCCCCAGTGTAGAAGAATGCTAGGGCTTTGAGTGGGAAGTGGGTAGGTGGGTAGGGGAGCACTCTCATAGAAGCAGGGAAAAGAGGGATGGGATAAGGTGTTTGCAGAGGGGAAAACGGAAAGGGGCATACATTTGAGATGTAAACAAATAAAATATCCAATTAAAAAAAAGAAATTAAAAATAAAGAAAAAATTGGAGCCCAACAGTGGTGGTACACACCTTTAATCACAGCACTTGGGAGGTAGAGGCAGTCGATTCTTTAAGTTTGAGGCCTGTTTGGTCTATTGAGTGAGTTCCAGCACAGCCAGCTATGTACACACAGAAACCCTGAGAGAGGAGGGGGGAGGGGGAAGAAGGAGGGGGAGAGGGGAGAGGGGAGAGGGGAGAGGGGAGAGGGGAGAGGGGAGAGGGGAGAGAGGAGAGAGGAGAGAGGAGAGAGGAGAGAGGAAAGGGAAGGAATAACTGGAGGTAAGAGCATGGTTACAAGTTCTCTCAAACAGACATATGGGGTGATGTCATGGACTATAATTAATATTTGTAACAACAGAAAAAAGGAAGCATCATAAAGGGCTGGAGGGTGTTACTGAGTTTTGTTCTTTTAACATTTTTTTCACTGCATATAATCGGGGCAAACTCCTGGCTAAACTCTGTGGCTGCTCACCTTGCAAAACTGTTTCATTGCTCAAGAGCAGATACTAACAGGGGAAGGAAGTCAGGGCTGTGAAGCTGTGGCAAAAATAAATAAATAAATAAATAAAAATAAATATATAAAAATATAAAGGATTTTGTAGCCATAGACTGACAAGCCAGTTTGGAACTTTGTGCTGAGTGTAAGATTCAGTAATATAGCTTAGCAGAATGGTCCAGAGACACCCCAGGAGGAGTTACCCAAGGACTGGGGAGGAGAGTGGGAAGAACAGGCAGTGTTTGTCTGATAACTGCAATTGTATGACTTCTTCACCAAACATATTGCTCTCAGAACAAATCCACTACAACATATCACACATACAATATTGTCCTAAGCTATAAACATTAGCACCATGCTTTTATGCTAAATTTTAATTGTATGTAATTTTTTTAAAGTATCCATGTACTATCTGCAGTCCACCAGTAAGGATGTGTTCAGGGCTCAGGTTTACAAGGGCAAGTTGCAGACCAGTGACAGAGCACTTGTCTAACATGGGAGGGCTTGGGTACAGTCACATCATTGTAAATATACATACATACATACCTACATACATACATACTATAAGAGAATTAATGACCAGTTGTGTGCATTCTTTTACTAATCTAAAAATTTTGCAACCATCCTTCTTTATGACTGCTTCTTTTATTCAGTTTCAGAAACATCAGGACCACACCTGGACATGTTCGCCTCCTCTTATTCATCTGAGCAGTTCTAGACTTAGACCATTTCTTCCCTAGTAAAGAAAGCATCCTGGTTCATGGCAGAGAGCAGCCGGATGGGCACTCTGGGATGCTGTGATTATCAGTACTTGCTTTGTGACTCCTTTCTACACCCACAGTGAAAGGCCTCAGCCAGCATTCATCAGACAAAAGTAACAATCCCGAGAAACGCCACTAGGTAGCGCTCTTATCACAGCTGTAAAACAGGTGGACTTGCTTTTTTGCCGAATGAAACCTTTTGTTTTCCTTCAAAATTTTTTGGTCACTGTGCGGGCAAGCAATATGTAGCTCCTACAGGTAAAAATATGAAAAAGTTTAAATACAAGTTATTAAATAAAATGACTAAGAATAGGAAAACATGTTCATTAGCAGGTATTTGCAACATGGCCTGATATTCTTCAAAAGAAAATCATGTTCCTTTATGTGAAAATACAAAGTTAATATTTTAAAACTTCAACGAAATAATTTTATTTAATTAGTTCTTGAACTGTAATGATAAGTGTGTTCATTTTTTCTTTGGGTGTTAGGATTTGCATTGAGTAGCATGTGGCAGTATAGATAAAGATGGTAACTAGCTGTAGTTTGTTGTTGTGACACAACACTGGCAGAAACAATTGGAAAGGAAGGGGTTAGCTGACTTACAGGTTACAGTCTGTCATCTAGGGAAAGCAAGGCAGGAATCTGAGCAGAAATCTTGTGTTAGAAAAGTGAAGCAGAGGCCATTCAGCAGTTTCCTGGCTTACGTCCCCAGCTTATCCAGCTACCTTTGTACAGCTTAGCCCCATCTGCTCAGCGTCAGTACTGCCCACATCAGGCTGGACCTTCCCACATCAATGAGCAATAGAGAAAATGCTCCCACAGACATGCCATGGGTCAATCTGATGGAGGTAACTCCTCAGTTAAGATTCTCTTTCCTGAAACAGGTTAGCTTTGTGTTAAGTGGATGTAAATGATGACACCAGCACAAGAGAAGAGCTAGGCCACATTTCTAACCTTTCCTGGCACTGTGAGCCTGACTTCCAGGCCTTGCAAAGCAGCCAGGCCACCGTGAGTGAGGAGCAGATGGAATAGGCCGTAGTGAGATATTATAAACATTTTGAAAATGGTTCTACAAAGCCAAGTGGCCTGCGGAGTGACAGTAGGGACGAGGGGGAGAAAGCGGCAACCTGACTCTAAGACTTCCCAGCAGGTGGCACGCATTATCAAATGAGGTTGGTGTTAAAAGAGGGCGCTGCTGGGGAGTCCTTAGAGCACTATGAGGAGCAGCTGTCCCCCTGCTTGAGAGTCTGGCAGCCATTTTCTTCCTAGCACCTATTAAGTTAAAGGAAATCTGGGCAAGAGCTACAGTTAAATCCAACTTTGCCAAAAGCAGGCTGTTCCATCAAAACACCCAAGATGATACTCAGACAACACCCGCAGGACGAAAGCTGACTCCCCAGTATGATATGGCTCCATAGTAAAAGCTTACACTGTCGTCTGAGAATGGTTTCTTCCCATTGCCTTTCTAAAAGCCACGCCCTACCGAACAGGCCATCACTTTGTGTTCACATGGTCCTTTTTCTACCTCCCGACAGTCCTCAGCCTGTAGTGCCCTTTTACCTTCATGTCAAAAATCCTCTCAGGAGGAATCGGGCTGGTAGTGACCAAGAGGCTTCTTCCCTGGTGGTTAGGACTCACAGTGTCAACAGGTGCCTTGCAGGCTGCCAGGGGAGAAAAGTCATTAACAGTGCTACCCAGCTGTAAATCCTGCAAACTACAATAATGACTGACCAGGCAATGCACGAGGGACACGGATAACCAACAGCTGAATGTTTGAACTTAAGGCCTACTCAATAAGAAGGATTTGTAAGCCAAGAATCTGTGGCTGGAGAGGTCATAGACTTTAGAGGAGAGTCTACTGCTGGTTGCATGAAATTTTAAAAAGCCGAGCTTGCCAGGCAGTGGTGGCGCACGGCTTTAATCCCAGCACTTGGGAGGCAGAGGCAGGCAGATTTCTGAGTTCAAGGCCAGCCTGGTCTACACAGTGAGTTCCAGGACAGCCAGGGCTATACAGAGAAACCCTGTCTCGAAAACAAACAAACAAACAAACAAACGCCACGCTTTCTCCAGCTAGGTGCCAGTAATGGTGGTCTTGCCCTGCCCGCACCGCTAGTTCCAAGCAGCCATCTAGCCCTGGTTCCCGTGGTTGTTCTCTAGGACACTAACAACCACTCAGCTTCCTCTTGCCCCATGAAAGGAAAACACTGGAGACTTATATTTATGCCAGCCAGATTTGTATCGGTAAATCTCCAACTCCAATATGCCCGTGCAAAGAACACATGATCAGTTATAATATTTATAAGCTGCACGCCTAGATTGGGGCAGATACACTACAACACTCACTACTCTATTCCCCAGCTACTTGCGGCTCCTCCAGGCCACGTGGGTCTGCTCCATCTTCCACCTCGTCTTCCTCCATCTTCTCCCTCTGTCTTCTGTCTCATCCTCCTCTTTCCTCCCTCTCTGTCTCTCTCTAAAACTTCCAACCACGCCTTTTCCTTCCACTGTCTAATCACTGCCAAACCACCACCTTGAGCAGGTTCACATGAAATCACCTGAGTATGAGATCTGCTCTTGGGAGGGGTGGGGGGTGGGGGAGAGGGGGTGGGCAGGATTAGCGTCAAAATACAAATAGCACCAAGGCAATGCAAAACATACCGCTACCATTTTGATGAATTGAAATAGTATCCAACTGTCTTCTAAATGCTTATCCTTTATGTGCATAAGGAGAGATAAATATTACTTTCCCTGTTCAAAGCAGCTTCTCTTTGCAGCAGATAGAAACTACTACAGAGAACTGTAACTAGTAAAAGTACAAAGACCAAGCAAATGTGTAGTGCCCACCCCCAATAAGTCCTATATAACCTATAGCACAGCCCCTATACTCAAGACAGGAAATTTCACAAAACAGGAAGCAGAGACCCAAGGCTTAGGAAATTTCACAAAATAGGAGGTACCAAAGGACCAGGAGGAGTGCTGTGTAATAGTTCTTCTGGACAGAACAGAGACATTGTGGCCATGAACTCTCAAATGTATAGATGCCTGCATAATACTATATCAGTGAATGTTTCAGTGTGGATGGGGAAAAGTTCACAATGTCCCATTCTCACTTGAAGAGCTATAAGTGGTTGATGCCTGCTAAAGGAGGAAGATCAGTTTTCTATAGAAGAAAGCCTAAGTGGTCAAGTGCATTTGGACAATACTAGCATATGTGTGTGTGAATATATATATATATATATATATATATATATATATATAGAGAGAGAGAGAGAGAGAGAGAGAGAGAGAGAGAGAAAGCAGAAGCAGAGAGTAAGGTAGAAATAGCATGCATCTTTTAACTCTTAGAACGTACCCTGAGTGTAACACTTCATGCAACATGGACACAGACATTTTTAAACTTCTTCCTTTTCATTTATTCTTTTTTACATATGATACATCTTGACTACTGCCTTCCCTCCCTCCAATCCTCTAAGCTTTCTCCCTCATCTCCCCTCTCCTCCAGATCCACTGCTCCTCCATTTCTCTTCATAAATGAGCAGGCCTCCCAGTGATATCAACCAAACACAGCATAGTACGATGCAATAATGCTAGGCACAAACCCTTCTATCAAGGCTGCATGATGAGACTCAGTTGGAGAAAAAGAGTCCCAAGAGTTGGCAAAAGAGTCAGACACATCCCAGCTCTCACTGTTAAGAGCCTTACAAAATCCTCAAGCTAAGCAATCACATATTTTCAGAGGCCCTAGCAAAGACCTGTGCATGCTCTGTAATGGCACTTCTGTGTCCATGAGTCCCTCTAAGCACTGTCCAGTTGATTTGTGGGCCTTGTTCTCCTGATGTTCTTGACCCCACTGGCTCCTACTATCCTTTCCCCTAGTCTTCTACAGTCTTCCTAATGTTTGTCTGTGGGTCTCTTCATCTGCTCTCAACAGCTGCCAGAGTAAGACTATCTGATGACAACTGGGCTATGAATATAGCAGAATATCACTAGGAATCATTTCATTAATTTTTTTTGACAGTCTTGTTTGGTTCTACTCTAGATCTCTGGAGCATCCAGGTTCTGGCTCCAGGTCATACAAGCATGAACTCCCATGAACTCCCATGTCATTGGTTGGCCACTCCCACAGTCTCTGAACCACCATTGCCCCAGCACATCTTGCAGGCAGGACAGGTTATATATAGGTATAAACTTTTGTGACTGTGTTGGTGCTCTAGTGCCGCCACTGTAGCATATGCATGGTTAGCAAAGATGGCTGGTTCAGGCTCTGAATCCTCCATTAGTAGGAGTCCTCACTAAACTCATTTCCATAGATTTCAGAAAGTTTCCACTCTACTATGTTTTCATATTGCCCCTCATATGCCCCCTCTAACTCTAGTCTCCCTACCCCACCTGATCCTTCCTGTTTCCATCACTACCTACTCCAGTCTACCCTCAAAATCTATTTTATTTCCCTTCCCAGAGATATCCATGCACCCCCATTGTAACTCTAGTTTTTTTCAAATCTTATTTTTAGTAATGGTTCTTAAATGCTTTAATCTTTCTTGTAACCCACCACCCACCAGTGGTAGTGGAGAAAAAAGGAGAAGGGAGGAATGGACCTGTTTAGAAAGGTTCTTTGGAGCAACTCCCATATGTGTTGTTTGAAAATCAGCAGTTCAGTTCATAGGTCAGCAGGCAGCGGCAGCTCGATCCACTCAGAAACACCTCATGGGTACATCAGCAGTCCCGTTTGGTAGAGTCAGGTTAGCAGCAGTGGTGACACAACCTAGCAGGGCCAGCCAGGCCTTGGCTTCAGCTCAAGTCAGCAGGAGGGACCAACAGGAACACCAGGAGAAGTTCTCAGCTGTGCTTCTCTTAGGGAAGTAAAGATCAGAGAAGACTCGAGATCCACAAGCGTTACACAGCTAGCTGTACTAGTAATCCAAGTTCTGTCTCTGTCACTCTGTAGAGTCCTATTTATCCCCTCCAAACATCATGTGTCCTCCACAGGTCTTGCCTTAGCATGGGTCTTGCTCAGCACAGGCATCCAATCAGCTTGAATCCTCAGAAGCAGCAACAAACTGCAGTACACCACCAAAGAATTTTGGTGCGTTTCTCTATATGGTGTCCTGATAAATGCAGCTCAACTACACAATGTAAGGCAGACCAATACATGCTTGTCATTAGTAAAGAATCTTTCATCACATGTCCTTTTACATGCTTGCTTTAGCAAAACATTCCCTCTCCTGTGTCTGCTTCAGTGAAACAAACATTCCTTCACATGTTTGCCCCAGCAAAACACCATCCAAACAAATTTTCAAACAACCCTTAAGTTTCTACTTCACCCTGTTCCTCACCAAGAGCCCTCATTGTTTCATAAAGGCCACACTTCTTAAGTGTCCCCAAACAGTGCCACCAACTGGGGACCACCTGTTCAAATGCTAGAGTCTTTGGGGGATATTTCTCATTTAAACCACTGCACATATATACATAATATGTACACACAAACTCACAATAATAACAGAAGATATGAATTTCAGATGGGGTGTGGGGTACACGGGAGGGGGTGAATGATATATAAAATTGTATAAAATATGGTAGAAAACAAAAAACAAAACAATTCTCTAAGACTCTGCTGAAAAGCCATCTCCTGAGAAGTTTCCTGGGACTCTAAGAGTTCCCTTAAGAACTTTAACAACACTCTATATTGTATTTATGCTCAGATGCCCATTTTCTCTGGGTGATACCAAGCTGACTCATGCATCCTGCACCTAGCTCAAGGCCTGATGTTATCCCAACTTCTATTTCCATGTCTTGACCCTTTGCTGTGTGCATCATCTCATTTTAAACTGTCTGTCATTCAATCCTCAGTTAATAACTCACCTGTCACACAACCTTGGATATATCCCTCAATGACCCCACCTGTGCAACAGAGCGATAGCAGTCTTGTCTCATTGGGTGGCAGTGAGGATTGAGGTGCATCTCAAACTTTACCCCAAGTCCCACAGTTGAGAAAGAAAGATTGAAAATCAGAATAATGTTAATGGATCTTCTTGACCATACATTTAAAAGTTACTTAGACAAAAAAAAAAAAAGAATTATTTTGAGTGAGTCTATTTAATAAGTGCATTAAACTCACTAGCATGCCTGTCATTAATACTGTAGATATTGGAAGAACCTTTATGATCTAAATTTCATCCTTTGTAAATAAAGACTAGGTGCATAGACAGTATATATAGAAAAATTGCTGGGAGATACTGAATATGAACCACTAGCACGGACACCCATAGATTATTAGGCAAAAGATATGTTGTCTGTACTGAATCAACAAAAAACTCTTCAAGTTGCCTGATCTATATGGCTGTGCTGAACTTGTCAGTCTGTGTTCCCTATGGCTTGAATTCTTGATCAAAAGACTGTGCATTTTATTATTATATTAGAATTTTATGCTAAAAAACACTGTTGGACTTGACTTAATGTAGAAAAGTTATTTAAGGAAAAAACCAGACCCTCCAGAGCCCTGAGGGACTAAACCACCAACCAAAGAATATACATGGTGGGACCCATGGCCCCAGCTGCATATGTAGCAGAAGATGGCATAATCTGGCATTAATGGGAGGGGAGGCCCTTGGTCCTATTAAGGTTCAATGCTCCCGTGTAGGGGAATGCTATGGCAGTGAGGTGGGAATGGGTGGGTGGCTGGGGGAGCACCCTCATAGAAGCAGGGGGAAGAGGGATGGAATGGGGGTTTGAGGACTGGAAACTGAGAAGGGAGATAACATTTGAAATGTAAATAAGTAAAATAACCAAAAAAATATTTAAAAATTAAAAAAGAAAAAATCCCTCATACCACAGAAAATCTATCCCACAGCAAATTTGATGTGCCTAAGTATCACAGGAAGGAATATTTTTCAGGGTTAGTGCGCAATTTGTCACCTTTCTTTGTGTGATTTGGGTAAAATCTGAGTGTTCCTCCTGTCCACTGTTTCACATGGCTCCTCGTGTTTATGCGTGTTCTTTCTGGAGAATTCTTATACACAGACTAATACAGAGTGCTGGCTATGTATATCAAACAGATAGCCACTGTTAGCAAATCAATAATAAGTATTTGTTTGCCTAGAAATAAAGGAGAGGAGTCATATAGGGCAGCAGGTAGCAATGGCTCTAGTTGAACTGACAGTGATACAAGCCTGAAGGGCTTCTTTTCAGAGCATCAACAATAATGGCACTCCTCGGGGATTGTTGGGTTGGTTGGTTGAAATCATACTAAAATTGAATGTAGGTTAGAAGGCAGATGAGGTGTTATTGGATATGTATTTACCACAATGTCAGCAAAGATGGAAATTCAGGAGCCATTCTTTCCCAGAACACCAAAATGCTTGGCAAGTACTGTTAAAGCCCCTTTATTTCTAAACTCTGGAAACAAGTCAGAGATTTACACCAATTACAATAGAGATGGCTGAACAGGCAGATCACAGTGACATTAGTAACTCAGCTTCCCTTCCTTAGGTTGTACCCTCCTGAAGACCAGAGCCTATATCCTAGTGAGGGTGTCTGGTACTGGAAAGAGCAGAACATGCCTTGGTCACAAGAAACTGTCTACTGCTTTAATCCAGCTGAGATTTCCCCCAAAGGAATACAGCAAATGCTTCTTGTGTCCTGCCCAACTCACAATACAGGATTAATTGGTACTTAGAAAGGAATGAGACCAAATGAATGTGCTCTGCCACTCTGGGCAAAACAGCTGGATGTATCCAGGTGAAAAGCCAGCGAGAGAGATTGTAGGGAGGGAGAGGAGTGTTAAACAGCAACTGCACTCAAAGATAGCTTTATAAAAAGATTGTAGTAATCAAGGCTGTTATTAAGCATTATTTCAGGGTGGTTTTTACTTACCATCAGAAAGCCCTTGCGGAGGGGGTGGGATGGGGTGGGGCTAAAGAGACAGCTCAGCAGTTAAGGTCACAGGCTGCTTTTTCAGAGTACCAGGGGCTCAATGGCAAAACCCACAAAGTAGCTCATTAGCATCTCTGAGTCCAGTTCCAGAGGATCTGGTGCCCTCTTCTGGCTCCTGATGCACATAGTTCACAGACATACATGTAGGCAAAACACCAATAAACATTAAATAATCAATTATAAAGGAGTTTGTTTTCAAAAAGGAAAGAAAAGGAAAGCACTTTCTGGAGACAGAACCCAGACACAACTGACAGAATTCCCGACACAACTCTAGGCTTTCACGGAATTCCTGACACAACTCTAGGCTTTCACGGAATTCCTGACACAACTCTAGGCTTTCACGGAATTCCTGACACAACTCTAAGCTTTCATGGAATTCCTGACACAACTCTAGGCTTTTACTTCCAATTGGTCTTCAGACTCAGCAAGCACAAATGTAAGCCAGGACAGTGCATAAGCATTAAAAAGAAGCCTAGAATGGAGCAGTCTACATATATCTGGCTGCATTTGTTACTTTTCTATTGCTAAAGTAAAACACAATGACCAAGGCAATGTGTAATACAGAGAGTTTAGCTGGGCTTATGCTTCCAGGGGAGTAAGGATCTGTGATGACAGAGTGGCAGCTTGGTGGCTGGAACTGGAAGCTGAGAAGTCATATTTTGAACTGTGAGCAGGAAGCAGAGAAAGGCACATGCCTTTTAAGCCTCCAAGCCAGCTCCCTGTAGCATACATACTTCCTCCAGCAAGGCCACTTCATCTAGACTTTCCCAAATAGTACCACCAACTGGAAACCATGTGTCAGATGCCATAGCCTATGGGAGTCATTCTCATTCAAACTGCCACACTGTATAATATATTTTTCTTTCTGCTCCATTCTGTCTTTTAAAATGCATGAGATAATATTCAGTGCAGTGTGGACAACCAGCACCAATAAATTCCAGGCATGCATACAACAAGAAAGCATGACTTACAAGAAAAAAATATTTACAGAAACCCTCTCTGGAGTACCACATGCCCTGGAGTGACTAGACAAAGAAATGTATTTTTTTATCTATGCATGTTGTGGTGGTTCAAATAAAAATGGCCCCCATATGGCCATAGAGAGTGGCACTATTCAGTGTGATTTTGTTGAATTCAGCATGGACTTGTTGGAGGGAGCTTATCACTAGGAGGTGGGATTTGAGGCCTCACAAGCTCTAACCAGGCTTAGTGGCTTACAGTTCTCTTCCTGCTACCTGTGGATCAAGATGTAAAACTCCCAGCTCACCCTCCAGCCCCACATCTGCCTGCATGTCACTATGCTTTCCACCATGAAGATAATAGACTAAACCTATGAACCGCATTATCCAGCCCCAGTTAAATATTTTTGTTTATAAGAGTTGCTGTGGTCATGTGTCTCTTCACATCAATAAAACCCAAACTAAGACACATGATAACTATAAAATCGTAGTTATGAATCCATGTTAATGGATGTGTACAAGTCTGTAAAATGTGTCAATAATATAATGGGGAATTGATAGATGTGTATGAAAGTGTGCTTTGACTTCATATATGCTATCAGAAAACAAAACTTGGGCATAGAACACATGCTAAGAGAATTTCTGACAAGGTTCTAAACTTTCCTTTCTGAATGTATACCATGCAAGTTAAATTAGCATTAGTCAGGTTAAGTTTTTTAGGAAGCTACTTAAGACTTCCAAGTAGCCAAGGTAATGGAAATGATAGCCAAAGGGAGACTTCCGTTGGGATGGAAAAAAATTGAGGTTTTAGTGGTGATTGCAAAATATTATAAAAAAAACAAGAAAGTAAAATGATATAAAAACCCCAGCAATATGGGCTTTGCTCACAAACCCATTCAAACTGCTGCTGGCTTCAGGGAAACCCAAATCTAGTTCCACAGCAGCACAGCTGTTAGAGGGAACTTGCGCCAAGGCATCTATACTTCCTTTCACCATCACATCAGGGGAACGTGGAAGTAGTTAGGCATGCAGACCGCAGCAGTAAGAGGAGAGCTCACATCTTACACTGAGAGCAGCAGACAGGGAACTGAAGTGCCATTAGTCTAAACAAAGCCCACCTTCTCTAAAGACATACTGCCTCCACCAAAGCCATACCTCTTAAGCCTGACAAACAGCTTCACCAATTGGAGACTAAATATTCAAACACCTGCATCTGTGAGGAATGTTGTCCCGAACCCGCGGGACTCAGTTATTCGTGGGAGCGAGGAGGACCGTTTGTCTGTAAGAAAGGACGGGCGGAAGAGAAAGAAGCGGAGACCATGCGTTTGCGAGGTTTTGTCACGGTCTCATTTACTAAGGCACAATACTCAGTTATATACATACAGCAAAAAGGAGCGGAAAGGGGCAATTGAGGAGGGGGGACAAAGGCTTCAAGGTGAAGGACATGTGGGAGGGTGTAAATGGCAGGCTCGGGACATCCTGTGATTCATTTCCGAGTCTTTGATGCCTGCATATCTCGGAATGTAGGTTCTTTCTTAACAGTCCTAGGTGTCAGTTCAGGGCACAAAGATCATCCGGTTCGAGGAGCAGCCTTGTGTGAAAAGAGGAAGGTGACTCAGCTCCCAACAAATGGTTAATTGGCTCTCCGGTGAGAGCTGTTAAAGGCCTGGTTTCTATCAGCCTGGTTTCCCACAGAATGTTTGCACTCAAATCACCACACTGCGGAGAAGGATCCTTCTTAGCCTCTGAGGCATGAGGTCTGCCAGACCAGGAGCTACCAGAATGGATCTATCAGCACTACTTGTCAAAATATAAGAATATTTTAAAAGGGTCTGAGAGTGTTTCTAATTTTTTCAGAAGGCAAAGAATAGCATGTAGACCATCCTTGTTGGACAATGAATCCTTCTAATTGGGGGCTCTAGGGATTTTTATGAAGTTGCTCTCCTTGCTTGGTGTAAGACATAAGGGTGGGCTGCACAGAAAAGAAGGGCTGTAAAATAGAGAGATGTTCCTGCTTTTTTTTTTTTTTGGATGCTATTTGGTTTATTTTGTTCTCCTATGACCTAAGATCCCAGACGGACTCCTGACTTTTAGTGAATAACCTAGATTTTAGTTCATTTCTAATGATTACAAAGGATATTTAGTAATATCTTTGTTTTGAAACTTTAAAAATACTCATTATGTTACAAGTGGAATAAAATAAAGTTTTGTGGTAAAAGAAAAGCGAGAGCAGGAGGGGTAGAGTCAATACAGAGAGGACTGACTGCTTTATGTGATGAAACACTTCCTGGCTTGAAATACTTACTTACAGTTTAACAGAAATTTCTTACCTGAATAGATGTTCTTGTACTTTGTGATTCAGCTATTGACTTCAAATAAAAGTGACTTCTTCAATAAAACAAAACACAGACTTCCAAGTCCATAAATCCATATTGTACCTGGAGACCTGTGTCTGTTAAATGGTCATGTTCCAGCTGTCCTTATACCAACCGGCTGAAGGTGCTAACCTCAGTTAATCACCAAGGTCCCTACTACAGGTCATTTAGTCATCTCAGAAGTTGAACTTGAGTTTGAACTGGAGCATAATTCCAAGGCCTGAGCGTTTGTCACAGAATAGTCTCCCAGAGTATTGTCTCAGATGCTGCAGGTTCTAAACTAGGAAATGATCTGCTGTCTCCATTTCTTTGGGCTTCCAGGGGATTCTGACACACTAACGTTTCTGAACCATTGCACATGGTGCCATGACTTCCCTAAGCCCTGTCAGAATCTGCTTAGCTCTTCCTTTACCTTCTGAGAGTAAAAAGGTACTGAGAATAGCGATCTGTTGCATACATTGTTAAGTACTGACTTTCTGTTTCAAAATGAAACTAGCACAGAGAAGCCCATCTGGAGCTGTTGGTGGCTACAATGTTTCAGTGTTTTTTAAGTCTGACAGCGAGGCGCCACCGTGTGGAAGAAAGATGACCCTACATTAAAAATAATTCCCGTGGTGATCAGTTGACTTCCCAGTTTTGTTTGTTGTTTGATCTTTATTTACCGCAATAGTTTATACACAAAGGAGAAATGATTTTGTAAAAATAAATAACTAAAGAAGACATTAAAAGTACACAAAACATACAATGCATTCTTACACTCTAGGCTTTATCACTGTTTGAAATGGTCTTCTCTGTAAATTGAATATATTTTTGTTAGTCTTCTACTTCTTCTAGTGCTCAAATGTCTTTAAATTTGAAAGAACAGCTAATTCATATTCTTTATACCTTCTGAGAAAAAGTATTTCTTGCTGCAGTAAACCATTGTTAACAATGGTATGTGTTAAAGTATAGTAATATTGGTAAACGACATAGCTCTCACCTCAAAGGAAGAGAATGGTTTATTCTGGAATTAACTATGAGTGACTGTGCCTCAGGAACATCAATTTAGATTTATTCAAATACCATGTTCCTACAAGGTTGAAATTTCATAAACTTTTTGAAATAGAGAAGACTACAAAGTTATACACCAAGACACCTTTCAAGTACTGGTGGGTACATCAGGTATATGGGTTTAGTAAGATAGAGAGCTCTTTGTTAAGATAGAGTGTTGTTAGGATACGGCACTGTTAGCCTTTGGATTGGTTAAAAAAAAAAAACGAGGGTGTTTATTAACTTTATACATTCCTAGAGAATTTTTTTCATCCATTTATCTGTTAGCTACAGAATGTTGGATCTGACAGAGTGGGGCAAGGAATTGCTGTTTAGTAGGATAAAGATCACCCAAGATAAATTGTAATTAGGTTCTGGACCTGAGAAATTTTGCATCTCTGGAGTTTTAATCACTCAATTAGCCTCTGCAGACTCGTATTCTTTCTAGGAAATAGCAAAACTTTATTCAGGATCTGCTCACTAAGCAGAAATAACTATGAGGGAGAGAAGAGTGTCTGTGTGTGGGTTCTACTCCACAGATACATCAGGAAGTGCAAACATATAGCTTTGGAGCAATTAGGTCTGAGGACAAAATTTATGAAGAGAAAACTGAGAGAGGAGAAGTGAATTCCAGGTCAGCTGACCTCAGAGGAGTCTTGCTGAAGACTGGACAGTGATCAGATATCACCTAAGTGCCTGACAGGGTGAGGGGCCAGGTCAGACATGGAATCTGATGGAGTACCAAAGGGAAGGTTTCTGGATACATTTACATAGCAGGATTTGCTTCCAGAAGTGGATTTTACAAAGTACACAGGAGCACCTAAGACAAGGGTCAGAAATGGACCCAAGGTCTAAGTTTTGTTTCTTCTTATTTAAGAAAGGATGAAGAAAAGATGGTGAGAAAAAGAGGGCAAGCAGGTGCATCTGCTGTTTATTTGTCTGGCCACTTGGACCAGCAGGTCTATCTGTTGAATAGCGCAGTAAAGCAGCTCTGTTGGGCGAGGACAGTAGTCAGGCCCTTAATGAAATGAGGTCCCGTGACAGCAAAATAGCAACAAACACAATGAACACAAAGCCAGGTCTCCTCCAAAGCCTCGAGTCTGACCTCAGGCAGCCAGTGCAACTTTTGGGCTTAAGCTTGAAGCACCCATAGCTGGCTAGTGGGTGAATGGGCTCTGATGCACTTCCTGGCAGGTGTCCAGGCTTTCTCAGTGGCCCACACGCCAACAGCACCTTTGTCATCTATACCTGAGATGCCATATATGCTAAAATTCACACCAGTCTACCTGCTTTGCCGAGCATGATGACATTCAGTAGGAAGAAGCAGGAGGATTGCCTTATGTTTAAAGCCAGTCAAGGTGCTATAGCAAGATCATCTATTTTTTTTTTAATCCAAATTGAGACAAATAGGCAAAAGAATTGTCTGACCCAAATTGGCAGGACTTTGGAGAAAGATCGGCTAATTCAAGAGGCAGGAAGCATTTGGAAACATTAATTGAGAGGGCTGGGTATTATCTAATATTCAGAGTAGACAATAAAACTTCCAACAATAAAAAACATAGAACCTACAAACTCACAGAACGCGCTACAGTTTTCCATGGAAACACTTTTTTTTTTCTCTACAGTCATCTCCATTTCTACCAAAGGTTGCTTTTAGGGCTTGTCATACTTCAGACAATGTGATGTAATCCAAAGAATGTCAATCAATCTAAATCAAAAAACTTTGGATCGAAACTTACATCTGGTGCTTATTATCTGGATAAACACAAGAATTTACTGAAAAACTTTTGATTTAGCCCCTTTGTTTTTCCTTACATTTATTTGTAGGGGTGGAATCTGTGCTTCAGTGGACATGGGTAGGTCAGAAGATGGCTTGTGGAGTTAGTTCTTCATCTAACATGAAAGCCTTGATAATGGACTCAGGCCATCTGGGGTGGCAGCAGGCACCTTTGCTCTTTAAGTCACCTCACTGCTCCAGTTCCTTTGTTTTTAGAGTGAGACTGAATGCTGATGTTACTCACAAAACTTGTGCAAAATCAGGAACCATGTTCTGTATCTGGTGACTTATGCCTGCAATCCCAGGACACTGAATGCTGAAGCAAGAGGAATTTAGGTTGGAGGCAAGTGGCTACACAGTGAGAGCCTTATGTGAAAAGAAAAATTAAAACAAAATGAAATAACGCAAAAAAATACTTAATTTGGCACATGATATACATTCAAAAATAAAGTGGTGGGTGTATGAATTTTATTCTAATCAACGCCATAAGTAGTTTCCATTAGAAGTCAGGTCAGAAATATATTCATTTATTCATATTTTCATATTTCAAGGCATTCTACAAATGCTTTACAGCTCCTGAGCAAAATTTCTGACTTTGGACATTGCCATTTTCATAGCAATAACGTAATTCTACATGTTGATAGAGATAGATGCAAATGACTTTACAAAACAAATCTGCTCTGTGACTCCCTGAAAGCCCCTTTTAGCCGTAATAATGAATCATCTGTTCAGAGAATCAGTAAAATAAACAGAAGCCTCTGTAATACTTTTCCTCCTAGCATATAAGTCAATCAAGTGACTAAAGTAGCTGTTCAATACTGCTCAGAAGAAGCAGAAAGCCACTCTGGTGACTGCCTATAATTCTAGATATTGAGTAGTAAGGAGCAGGAAAGACACCTGAGCCTAAGAGTTTGAGGACCACCCAGGCAATGTATCAAGACATCCATTTCAAAATGTGTTTTTCTTTTCCCTCATAAGCAAACATCAAAAGATTGCTGAAATACTTCCCCCCACCCCCGTGCAAAGTCCCCAGTGGACAACAGTGAAAACCTCATTCTTTGAAGTCAGAGGTAGGCACCTGATTTGGCCTAGGTATTACAACTTAGAGGTTGCCTTGCCTTGAATGATCTAGCAGTTTCCCAGGCCAATACTTGAACTGAGAGTTAATTTTGTCTCTTTTTGCTTAGTCTAATCTAGGTAATTTATGTTATTTGAGCATGTACACACAAAGATTTGATAACATTAAAAAATGCAACACTTATAAATCTAAGAGACTTTGCTGCACACATTGGGATTGTTATGTTTGCATATGAGTCCATTAAGGGGCAGAAGTGTTCAGCTGGTTGTGCTTAAGTTTGTACATGGAGTTTTATTTATGTGTATGTATCCATGTGTGGGGCCGTGAAAAGCAGCCTGTTTTGGTTGAATGAGGCTTGCTCTGGAGACCCAGTAGGAAACTCTACAAGGGATGGAACAGTGAGCCACGTTCCCAATGACAAGTGCCTGACACCACGGAGCCCCCAACACCATAATCCTGTAACTATAAGTCACGCAGACAATGTCCCAACATTGTCTTCTGACTTTCTGGCTAGACTCCACCCTCACAGTTACCTGATTATAGCCAGGTATGCTCCTCCCCACAGTTACCTGAAAACAGTAAGGTAGCCCAGCCCACTATAAAAGGGGCTGCTCGACCCCTTCTCTCTCTCTTAAACTCTTAACTTTCTTACTCTCATATCTAGCCCTCCTTCTCTCCATCCCTCCCCGCTTCTCTCCATGTGGCCATGGATGGTCTCCCTCTTTCTACCTTCTCTCTTTTTCTCTGCGTTTCTACAATAAAGCTCTAAAACCATAGACTGTCTCTGCTCATCAAGACCTGCTGTGCTTGAACAATGGGATAGGCTTTCCTCTAAAGAGCCGAATCTAACATCCCACCCACAGAAGGCCTTCCTATGCTCCAGCCTCGGACCAGACCAAAGACTCCCACCTTCGTGGGAACCACCCAGAGCCCCCTTCCCCCTGCCCTCTCCTCCCTTCTGTTCTCGGGATGACGGAGCCACCCCTGGGGCCCCTTCTGTGTTCTCAGCTAATCCTTGGTGTCCAGCAGCATCTGGGATGCCTAAGACTGAGAACCTGTTTTCTCTGGCCTCAGTGAGGCCCAAAGACCTCGGACTGCCCCTTGTCCACCCCCTGGCAGGCTGGGTTTGGTGGCTTCCCACAGCCAGACACCCCCTCGGGGCTGTGTGAAAATTGTGCGGCAATCTTCCCATGTCTGCCCACCCAGAGCACCGGAACTCTGATGGGACTCGGGTTTTCTCCCACTCCCTTTATTCCCCATGCCTGCTGCCTTGCATCCATGTGGGTATATGTGCCAGTGCCTGCACAGGCTAGATGATGCCCTGGAGCTGGAGCTGCAGGCTCTTCTGACAAAGGTTCTGGGAACTGAACTAGACTCCTACCGAAGAGTAGCAAATGCCCTTAACAGCTGAGCCATCTCCTCAGCCCGTTGGGCTTCATTTTAAATGACTGACTAGTTCTATTTCATTCAAACAGAATTTTCACTGTTGCTGTTATGGGAGTAGGAAGTACATGCCAATTGTTAAAAAGAGTTCGCATCTGATTTTCTGATCCAAACATGCTTTCAAATGTTTGTTTTGAAAAATTGAGTGAATCTGTGGCTTTATTATAAACGCCCCATCCTGGCAATGCTCAAATGTGACTGAGGTATGTGACATGTTACAAGTTAAGAAGCTGTTCTGTTTGCACTGAGAAACTGAATTCTAGAAAGGGTGTGTAAGCTGTCCAAGACTACTTAGCTAGAAAGTGGCAAACTCTGTCCTGCCTTTAGAAGTGTTTCTAGCCACAATTCTATACTGCTTCCTCTCAGTATAGCTTCTTGCAGGCTGCATACTAATCATTGATAATGCAGTATAACCCCACATCTTAGCTGTTTATGGTTTTCTGTAGTTTTACGATCTGTTTTACAGAGAAGTTATCTTGATGTGGGGTGAGGATAAGGATGCATATTTAGAATGTCATTAGTGCTTATGCTAGTTTAGTAAAATGGTGGAAATCTATCTAACTACCTAGGGCTAGTGAGGTCATGGGTCTTGGAGGAGAACCTACAACAATTGTCATTCTTACTACACTGTACTATACTTTTTCTGCTGTCACAGGCTCCACCCTCAGTGACCTGTGGATATTCTCTGGCCCTGTGCTGGGGATGGGGCAGGGAGAGGGTTTCCAAAGCTCAGAACCAGCCTGAAAGTAGATGGACAATATTCTAACTGAAGAACAGAAGACAGTTGTCTTTCTGGACTTGTCCTTGATAATCATCTCTCAGAATTGACTGGCAGTTCACTATGCAATGAAAGGAAACACAATGAAGCTTGAACATACAGAATCTAGAACCAGCCATGGAGGTGTTTCTGTAATCCCAGTGCTCAAGAGGCTAAGGCCAGAGTCACCAAACTCCAGGCTTGCTTGAGGTAGTTCTGGGTCACTCTGGGCCTCTGTAACAACCAAAATGGCAAATAGAAACAGAGTTTATAAAAAGTTCCTAAGTCACAAGACAAACCATAATAAAACAGTGGTGCTTTGTAATATAAAACATTCTTTTCTTAAATTTTTATTTATTGATCTTGTATATTTATGATGTGTGGCATGGGATACATGCTACTGCATGCATGTTAAGGTCATATGATGCTTTGTATAATTTTTCTTTCCTTTCATCTTTATACAGGTTGTAGGATGGAACTTGGGCTATCATGCTGTTCTACAAGCAACTTTACCTGACAAACCATCTCACCAGCCCTAGAAAATATACTTTTTGTTTGTTTGTTTCTTTTGGTCTTTTGTTTTGAAACAGAGTTTATTTATGTAATATGGACTGTCCTGGAGCTTACTATGAAGTCCAGGCTGGCCTTGAACTCAACATAGATCTACCTACCTCTGCCTCCTAAGAGCTAGGGTTAAGAGAGAGTACCACTATACTGGACTCTTAGAATATATTCTTAATGAGAGTTTCATAAACACATACTCACTAATATCTTTTAAACTGCTTTCTGAAGTTTTAGTCTTCTTGATATTATCCTAAACACAATTATTTTGTTGCATAGTAGCCTGGTGTCTGCTAAATCAACAGATGGAAACCAATGGAAGGAAATCTGTCCTAGCCAGGCTTGAAGTAAGACTTGACCCCACAATGAAAGATGTGTACACAAAAGTTTGAAAATTTAAACATAACTCAGTAATGAATTGTGAAAAGTATGTTTTCATTTTCTGAAATGAAGTGTTCAATTATCAATGAAAACACACAGTTTAAGAATTATATTCTATAGGAAGACTTAACACTGAAGTTTTAATTTGACAATGACTTTTAAAATGCCATTTTGTATATAGATGGTTTATAGATGACTTCCCTTAAAGCCATTGCCTACTTCAAATATCTGCAGCTGTGATCACCTGCAGGACCTGCTCATGATCCTGCCACTCAACCTTCTGTACGGAGGTGTGTGGTGCTTATAAGGCCCAATCCCTTCCCCAAGAACTTATAGACTAACAATGATACCTGGAAGAGACTATTTTCTTCTATGGTGACTATGCTCATATTTCTGTAAGTATCCCCAATTAAAGCTGTTGGTTCACTAAGTTACACTTGAGCTGAATATGTCTGTTAATGCCCTGCCTGGGGGAGTATCCACTGTTCACCTCTCCTCAGGAAAAAAAAAAAAAATATATATATATATACCATGCAACAAATGCTTTGGTCTCTCTGTGCTGCACTGTGTCTGATTCACTGGGGTGAATAGTGCTGGGCTCAGCAGGTCCTCATTCTTGAGCTGATCTGTGGAGTCCTTTTAGGTTTGCCAACTGATATTTTCTTTCCCAGACAGGCATTTGGAAGATTATCTTGGTCCAAAGTACTCTGGAGCAGAAGACGCTTGCTGTGCCCATCTTTTCTGAGTCAAGAGTACATGCATACACATAATGCAAGACCATGCAGATAAGATGTGTCATGTAGCTGATGCAGATAGTCTGATGTCAATTTCACATCATAGTTTAATCTGACTGCATTTTGACTGTGACCCACCCACGGGCCAGATATAAAATTATTCACCTAATATCATGTCCATGTCCTGTGCCCTTTCTCCCAGCCTTGAGTAGGCTGAATCAGACCTTGTTTTGCCACAGTTGGCTAGCCCACCTAAGGTGGAACCTTTGAACCTAGGTGAAGTCTATTGTCTGCCACATCTGCAGCTTCCTGCAAGAAGCCACTCACTACCTGCTGAGCAGCCTGAGCTTGTTTTCTTGATGAGATTCTGACAAAGCAAAGAGATCCTGGCATAGTGGGGGATTGGTTTCCTCCCTTTAAAAATTCAGACTCAAGAATTAAACATTGAGCCTTGATCAGAATCTTTGTCTTGGTCTCATTCTTCTCTCATTCATCCATTCCATACAGCCCCAGCTAAGAGTCATAAATATTCCATCAACCCATTACTAGCAAAGAATCAAGGTTTTTACTTCTCTCAAAAGATCCCTTGGGAGTCTAAAAAACTTGAAGATCTAGCTACACAAAACTTCTCCCTGATTCCAGGAGCAGTTTCCAGAAGCAGGGCTATTGGGGTTGCCAGGCTGAAGCCAAGGCAATGATCAAAAACACATTGCTACTAGGATACTAGTATACTTCATTTTTTTACCCTGAAGTTGCTTTAATTTTTCCAACTAGTTGACACTAACATGGTATTTAAACTTCTCCACCTATTTACCTTGGAGTTGTGTCTTAGTTTGGTTTCTGTGGCTTTGATAAACGCCATGACCAAATGTGACATGGGGAGGAAAGTACTGATTTGGCCCACAGGTCACAGGCCAAAGTAAGAACTGAGGTAGAGGCCTTGACAGAAAGCTGCTTACTGACTTACTTCCCATGGCTTGCTCAGCCTACAATCATATGTAACCTAGGACCACAAGCCAAGGGGTGATATGGCCCACAGTGGGCTAGGACCTCCCACATCAGTCATCAATCAATAAATTGACTGACAGATATTTCCATAAACCAATTTGATGAAGGCAATTCCTCAACTGAGGGTCTATTCTATTTCTTGAAGGCATTATTTATTGCAGGTGGATGGAATACTTACCCTATTGCAAAGAACAAACACTGGATGAATATGAAGCAAATTATGAAAGAAAGAGTAGAAATCAATTTGCAAAGAGTAGAAATCAATAAAACCCAATCATCTGTCCCTCAAACTGTTGAACTACCTCTCCTTCACTCTGAAGGATTTGAATAACACACCTCAACACTGGAGATAGAACCCATGCCTGCTAGGCAGGAGCAGAGGTGAGCCTTGTGCTTCTTCTAGTGAAGAGCATCTTGCCTTTTCAGGAAACAATGTGAGAAAGAAGTGTTGTGGATAGCTCTGTGTTGCTTGTATTTTATGTTACTTCTGCTCTCCCCAGAAAGGTTGTCTGAAATGAGGAATGAGTCACATGCTTAGGTGGTATCTTGTGAACCAATTTCCTAGTGGATAAAGGAGCCAATCACTAGGTGAGTAGGCACGATTTCTGGGTTGAACAGAGAAAGAGAGGAAGCAGGCGAGAGTTAGGTCCTTTTGGAATGGGGGCAGCAGACTGGTAAGCTGTAGCTGCTACAGTTTCCTGGTATCATAGCAGATCCACAAGGATTTGCCACTGGAGGAACTGGATTTTAATAAGGCTTATAAGATTAGGTTGTAGTTGTTGTGCCCAGAGATTGAGTTACCATTGTTTCTAAACTAAGCTTGTGTTGTGTTTTCTTTCACACGGTAGCTTGACTCTTTTTATTATTTCCTTCAACAGATGGCAAATCAATGTGTTGGGCAAGAATCCACTAATAATTTAAGATTATTAACCTGAGAATTAGAATTTTCTTTTCTTTCTTTTCTTTTTTTTTTTTTTTAAGTGAGTAGTTGGGTAGTACTGAGACAAGTCACGTGCACTCAAGTGTGGGAATTGAAACATAGAAAGCAGGCTCTGAGTTCTCGTGCTGTGGGGAATGCAGGCTGCTCTGAGTATGAGAGTTGTAGAATGGAAATTGCCTACTTCTTGGGGCAGAGATTGATTAAAATGTGAATTTATAAAATTAGGATTATTTGCTTTTAGGATAGATTTATATACAGATTTTGTCCAAATCATGTGGGGAATCTTGCCTGTAGCAGTTCAGAACTAGGATAGGAAAAATTAGTCACTGTCTTCAAGTAAAGAGTGCAGTGAACAGGTATTAATAAGATAAATGTCTATGGCTCCAGGCAGAGAGCCGAACACATAGATGGAATAACAAGTAGGCAGTTCTTGGCAGAGAGCCGAACATAAGATGGTATAAAATTCCTTTAGTTGCCTTCCAGGATACTCATATTTTGTCTAACATGGGATCCACGGAAATACTGGGTTTTATATCCTCTTGGCAACATAGGAAAGGCCTAAGTATAGACACATACAGTATTTTAATTTACTTCTTTTTTTTTTTTTTGGATTGTTTTAATTTGAACTAGGGTAGGGAATATTAGTCACTGACTCCAGAGCAGAGAGTGCAGTGATAATCATTGCCTGCTTTGAACAGGTATTAATTATCTATGTCTGTGGCTCCAGGGAGAGAATTCAACAGACAGATATTATACAGGTATTAATAAAATATGTCTATGGCTCTAGGAAGAGAGCCAAATAGAAAAGTGGTATAGATTGTTTAACCAGTGACAGGATGCTCATATTCTGCTAAAGAGAGTTCCTCAGAAAACTTGAGTGTCTTTTCCTGCTTGGCAAGATAGGAATGGCCTCTTATAGACACATATAGTATCTTAGTTTACTTCATTTGTTTTAAAATGTTTTGATTTTAAAAATGGGTGTGATTTTGAGTTTTGTGGTTATATTATTCTTCTCAGAGAGAAGTCTAAATAAAGTGTTTTCTCATTACTGGCTCAAGGATATGCTGATTTGGAAAAAAAATAAAAGGTTTTGTCCTTGTGTTTTTGGAAAAGGTGATTAAGGTATTTATACCTTCCAGAGTTATATGGATCAGATTTGATAGAGGGAGATCCCCCTAAAGAACTAGATTTCAGAAAATCAAACATAAAGGTTATCTGATGACACTAAAACATTGTTTTGAGCTTTGTAGTCTCCACTTGAACTCCAGATGTCTTGGACTTTCAGCCAGATCCAGTCAAGACACAGTCATCAGAGACTAAATCAATCATTGGTGTGGCCTTCTTAAGGCCAACCATCTCTATTTTCCCTACCCTTCCCCTCCCTTAAAAATATCTCATTGCTCATATTCAGCTTGAAGAAGTTATGAAGAGTCATTGCCCCATTTCCCTTGGCTTTGGGGCTGGAGGGGGTTATTATAGGTTGTCTTCTAGGGAATGTAAAAATGATCATAATTGGAACCAGGAGGAATAGCTGGAATTGACTGCATAGCCATAATCTCATTTTGTAGAAATCTTTTTAATTGTTACTAAGTTGAAGTCATAGTTCTTAATTTGGTACAAAATTTACTTTGATGAAAGATCAAGGTTTTCATTGGTATAAATTTCTTCTATTGATTCAACAATTTTAAAAGTAGAGGTCTTAGACCCAGTCCTTCTGCGACTGTTATTATAAACTGACCTGAAATGATTAAGCCAGTAAGTTAAGGACCAAATAGCAAATTCATGGTTCTGAGTTTATTGTTAGGGTGTTTTCAGAGATTTTAATTAGAAATAGCTGAGAGTAGTTAATAGAGAACAGTCCAGATTACTTTATATAGATAGTTGGTTTTCAAAAACATCAGAAATCTACAGAATGTGACAGTTAATGTTATTTATTCACTTGTTGTTGAGACAAATCTGCTCCTAACAGCTTCCCATTCATGGATTCAAAGAAGCAACTGAGCATCTTACCTCCAGGTGAGGCTGTACACTTGTGGCTAGTTCACCACTGGGCAGAAAATTGCCAATCTCTCCTGCAGACCTGCACTGTTCTTGAAAGGACACAATTTACAGGTTAAGACAGCTTAGTTCTGCCAAGAGAGAATAGGCTAGTCCTTAATATACCTGTATCTCTAAGGTCTGCTAGATGATCCTGGGCCAGAAGGCTGAAGACATGCTCCATCTTCCTGACTTATTGGGGCTGTATAGGTAGGCAGCTGTCTCTAGAATTGTCTCAGTTCGGGAAGCTATGTAAGGCTTCCTATATATTTTCAGTTGATGTTGGTCATAGTCTCATTGCCAAACCAGGCTATTCACTTTGAGAAAATAGATTTGAGAAGATAGTTTTCATTTGGCATACAATCTAAAGCTAGGACATGAGTCAGGTATAGAATAAGGATTTTAATTTAGGATATGTGACAATGTTCTATCTTAATGACAAAATTGATGGACTGGGTGTTAGGTTTATCTATACCTTTTATATTACAAAATGGTAATATTGTGCTCTATGTTGAAAGAAAGGTTTTGTCTTTTATTAGAACAGAAAGTGGGCCGGGCGGTGGTGGCACACGTCTTTAATCCCAGCACTTGGGAGGCAGAGGCAGGCAGATTTCTGAGTTCGAGGCCAGCCTGGTCTATAGGGTGAGTTCCAGGACAGCCAGGGCTGCACAGAGAAACCCTGTCTCGAAAAAACCAAACCAAAATAAAAACAAAAAACAAAAAACAAAAAAACAAAAACAAAAACAGAAAGTGGGAAATGTTGTTGATGGCTCTGTAATGCTTGTATTTTATGTTAATTCTGCTCTCCCAGGAGAGGCTGTCTGGAATGAGGAATGAGTCATGTGCTCAGGTGTCTTTTTGTGAGCCAATTCCCTAATAATAAAGGAGCCAATTACTGGGTGAGTAGGCAGGCGGGACTTCTGGGTTGGATAGAGAAAGAGAGGAAGCAGAAGAGAGTTAGATACTTTTGGAATGGGGGCAGCAGACTGGTAAGTTGTAGCTGTTAGAGTTTTCAGGTATCATGGTAGATCCACAAGTATTTGCCACTGGACGAATCAGATTTTAATAAGGCTTACAAGATTAGGTTTTAGTTGTTGCACTGAGAATGAGTTACCATTTTTCCTGAACTAAGTTGTGTCTAGTTTTAAGAGAGAAAGGTAAGGCTTCAAATCGTGAGTTTGCCAGATGTCCACCACAACAGCCTCGGGGAATTTGAAGCATGGGGCTGGCCACTCGGGCAGAGGCACTAGAATGTGCCGCCCCTTCTTTTTCCAATATTTCCCACAATATTGAAAGTTAGAAAATTAAGACAACTCAAGGCTTCACTGTGTCAGAACAACTCGATGCGATAACACCATTCTAAACACTCAGAACACATTGTCACCTCTTGACATGATGCTTATAAGACAGGAGCACATCCTTTATGTGTGTATGTTACAAAAGAAATTAGTAATTTTTCCTTATTTACCTCTTCATCTTTTGTTTTCCCAAATGAGAAACTTGTCATTGTCATTTGTATCTATAGAGAAAAGTTTCTTATTTTTCAACCTATGTTTAAATCAATACAACGAGAAAATGTGCGTCATAAAGTAAAATCAATGTCATCTTAGTTGCTATTTTTAATTAACTTGAGTGGATGTTTCAAAAACATATAGCATACAGTACATTTTTGAAATATACTAGTCAACTATGATCATATGGTAAATTTAATTTTATAGAATTACATCTCAAATAATTTACCATTTGAAATTGTACTAATCACAAAGCCCCTTTAGGCTAGTCTATGTCTTTGTTTAGTACATACCATCAATAAGCTATTTTCCATTATTCAATAACTTCATCTCTCTTCATAGTTTTATGCAAACCTATTTCACTTTCCAAAGTAGTTTATATAATAACCGTGATAAATGTAGCTAAATGAAAGCATTGTACTCTTTCTCACCTATACTATATAGCATTATTATAGCTATCATATCCACTCAAGTCTTTTTCTTTTGAGACTAGAAGTGATGGCTAATTTGGTTATTAACTTGAGACACTTGTGAAAAGGGACCATCAGTTGAGTAATTGCCTCCATTTGATTGGCATGTGGAAATTTTCTTGATCACTAAATAATGAATAAGGGCCAAGCCCACTACACCTAGGCATTCATATACATTCCTAGACAGCTCTACTTGAAAGGTAGATGGGTCTAAAGAGATAATTCAACATTTAACTGCACTTCCTACTCCTGTAGAGGATCAAGTTTAGTTCCCAGCCTCTAGGTGGCAGCTCACAAGTCAGGTATAACTACAGTTATAGAAGACACTGAACATTCTTCTAGTGTCTGCAGGCACCAGACAAGTGTGCAGGCAAAATATTCATATGCATAAAATAAAAAGAAATCAGAGAGAGAAAGAGAGAGGGGGAGAGTGAGTGTGACAGGGAGAGAGAGAGAGAGAGAGAGAGAGAGAGAGAGAGAGAGAGCATACAGACATTCACCAGTGTTCTTCTGTGATCTCTGTTTCAGTTTCAGCTTCAAGCTTTTGCCTTGAGCTCCTGCCTTGGCTTCTTGCAATGATGACATGGAAAAAGAAACAATCCCCCTGCCCCAGCTTGCTTTAGACCAGTGTTTCAGTATATCAAAAAAGAAATAAACTAGGATAGTGGGTCTTGCTATTTAATCCACTCTGGTCTTGAACTTACGACCTTCTTTCTTCAGAAAGAAGTCTATCCAAAATAGTGTTCTATGTGTGAGCCCCATGCTGACTTGCCTGTTTTTTAATATGATTATTGTAAATCTTTGCCTACAGGTCAAAGAAAACAAATGTTAAAATTTATAACATTTTCCATAATACTTCTAAAGCCAAAGGCACATATGAGTGTGTCTTTCTTTCTCTGATGAACAAAGGAGTATGCATACCATATACTGACTGGTGGGCAAAATCAAAAGTTGCTGAAAAGTAGGAGTGGTGTCTTACATGTGACATTGAACTATAGATATTCATGCTGAGCATGGCCTGGGGCTTTACACTTGTCACATCAGCACCGAGGAGGTAGAAGATTCTGAGTGAGAGGTCACCATGCAGTTCCAGACTGGCCTGGGTTACCTGAGACCCTTTCTCAAAACAACACATAGACAGCATCTGTACTGGAACTTGGGTTTTGCATATTCTCTGAAAGGATGGGGCTTTTCAAATATTTTATCATGGTTTTTCTTGTAAGTAAGTGAAGATAATTAAGTGCATCCAAGTATAATTTTTGTTGTTGTTGTTCAAAGAAAGAATCCAAAAAACACATAATCATCTCACTCCCTGGCACACATATCAACTATCCAAAACTACCTGGATTTTATTCTAAGACAGAAAAACCATGATATCTAATCTCTAAAAAAAAAAAAAAAATTACCTCAGTATACTTGTTACAAATATATATATATATATATATATATATATATATATATATATATATATATCAGGTTTCATATATACATTTTGTCAGGTTTCCATAGTATTACTTTACTCAAATAGCTTTCATTAAAAGAAATGACAATTGTTTTCATATTCCTGTTTTAATAAAATTCACAGTTGAAATTAATGCAAATAAAGACAAAATTACTAATAAAGGCTTTTAAATATTAAATAAGAATTTAAAAACTGAACACAATATCTGACAAACATATCACTAAAATTATATACAATAGTTATTTTTCCCTAGAACTGAAATACAATTAATATAATTAAATATTTACTATACAATATTAACCATATAAAAATAATATTCCTAGCAAAAATAAGGCACAGTTTTAAATATTCTATTTACAATATGTGATCTTAAAAAATACTATAATTTTTGTGTCCATAAGGTAAGCCAGGAAAGCTTCCTCTCCCTGTAGGACACCACTCATAGGTTTCTTCTGGGAAGTTACTTCATGCAAGTTCATACAAAACTAAACATGTCCATTTTTTACATTAAATATGATTCCAGGCACTTTTTCTTCAAATTATGTTTGCTTCTTATGAAATGTCTGAAGTGGAAAAGAGAAGAAAAATAGTAAGAAACTGGTTTTCAAAACACAAAATATTTTAACACTTTTAATGGTTACATTTTATATTATCTTACTCTTTTTTTTCTTTTTTTTTTTTTTTTCGGTTTTTTTGAGACAGGGTTTCTCTGTATAGCCCTGGCTGTCCTGGAATTCACTTTGTAGACCAGGCTGGCCTCAAACTCAGAAATTCGCCTGCCTCTGCCTCCCAAGTGCTGGGATTAAAGGCATGCGCCACCACGCCCGGCTTTATATTATCTTTCTTGAAATATGCTGAGAAAGCAGGCTGGTATGCAGACACAGCGGAGGGAATTTTATACAGAAGGAAAATTATAATCTCCTAATAACAGAAAACATGTAACACAGAAAAATGTTTCTAAAACGTATTAAACTTGGGATTATAACCACTTGATAAATAATCTGAAACAGGGCTGGCTCAAAAGTTACACATACTGGCTGCTTTTCCAGGAAATTTAGTTCAAACCACATGATGGCTCACAACTCCAGATCCAGGCACACATATGGGCAAAAACACATACACATAAGATAAAAGTAAGTGAAATTTTGAATATATAGTAATCTAAAACAGACATTTACACAGAATATTACAAAAGAAATCACCGAACTTCAAAACTGTTTTAGTTTTTTTTTTTAAGCAGGATCTCATATCAGAACCTCATACAAACACAAATACATGATCTACCATTAAACTACATCCCAAGTCCCATGTTTTGAATAATAATACAATGTTAGAAGAGGAAGAAGCCCAATTATCCTATTAATCTAAGAACTTCATATAAGTTTTCATCTATGTAAAATATGTTAAAAACCAAGAAAGGGAAAAATATGAATTCATTCAAGTCATTTCAATAGTTGAATGTATTTTCTTATATATTTATGTTTTAAAAATTCAAAAGGGTTGCAACAGCTTGGAAGCAATCCATTCATATAATTTATCAGTGGATATTGAAATGAGTTAGCACAATTTCTTCATCTTATACAAGGGAAAATTTTGTGGCTGTGAATATTCAGAATTTACAGTGCTTATGTTTCTAATTTGCAATGGCTGCTTTAAAATAATAAGAATAGCAACAATGGAACAAGACATCTTCAACTGATTCACCACATACAATCACTATTTTAATTATTTTGTGTGATAGCACTTTAGTATTATGTGTGGAATTATACACTTCTCTATTTTCAACACAGGGAAGTTTCAGCACCTCATAAGTCTGTAAGGTGTGCAAACATTTGTGATAGACTGAATTACACAGGCCAATGCAAGGTGCTTGGGAATATTTCTAGAATACTGGTAGTCATAACTCCCCACCATCTTGACCTAAAGAATCAAGTACCTTGTAGGGAATTATCCAAGATACTGATTGCAGACCTCCCACTCCCACCCAACTGACTTTGTACCACACTGAGAAAGAACTCAGATTAGAAACAATCATGTAGCAAAAACATTAGACTCTTTCGGTGTTTTGTGTAGAGTCTACATTTATAAACTACAATTATAATTTATCAGGGTTGGAGAGATGGCTCAGTGATTAAGAACACTGGCTGCTACCCCAGAAGGCTCAGGTTTAGTTCCTGGCACCTACATGGCAGCAACTGTCTGTAATTCCAGTTCCAGAGAATCTGGCCTTCACACAAACATGCATTCAGGCAAAGCATCAACTGACATAAAAATAAATAAATAATTAAAAAATAATTACCATTTCTATTGAGCTGTTACGATTTTACAAATAAATACTTTCTTTCCTTGGGCACCTAGAATAATTAATCCAGCATACTACTTTGAATTTAGCATTTCACTTTCACTTTGCCATGTAATGGGCTAAAGTATATAATAATTTTGTCACTTCAACTTCCCTATATTTTTAATTATGACTTTTGTTTGTTTTTGAGATGGGCTTTTGCTATATTGTCTATTCTTACGTCTATTTCTCCAGTACTGGAATTATAGCATACACTGCCATGACCACCTAATTGTTCTCCTATCTTGCCAATATCCTCTGTGTTTTTTTTTTATGTGTACTATGTAAATTAAAGTTTTAAAGCCTACTATTTTCTCTATTATGTGTTTGACCATTTAAGATGAACCTGTTAATAGTTGTTCATCTGTGTATCTGTGGAATGCTCCTGTATTATACTAATGAGACTGAAAACTATTGAAGTCTTTTTGACCACTAAGGTCTGGTAAGGCTTTGAGAAAAACTATTTATATTCCTTAATGTAACTGCTTAGAGGACATTTAAAATTAACTCACTAAAACAGCACATTTAGATAAAGTTTGAACTAGGGTAAAAAAAAATCCATTAATAAGTTTAGCAGCTGGTATGTTAAGCTAAGGATAGCTCCCCAGCTTATTGGACTCTTCAAAATTTTCTCTTGATTTGTTTGTTTGTTTGTTTGTTTGTTTGAGGTTTTGTTGCTGTTGTTGTTGCTGTTGTTGTTGTTTGAGATATGGTCTCACTAATAAAGTAATGCAGGTTACCCTCAGACTCTCCTGACCTAGGCTCTTGAGTGTCAGAATTCTGAATTTGGGGTTACAGGCAACATTCGCTTAATAGCGACTCATGGGGCTGCTGGTACAGATCAGTCGTAGAGAGAACACTTGCCTCCTGTGTGCAGACCCTGCATCTGATCCCCATCAACACAGAGAGGAGAGGGTGAGAGGAAGGAAAGGAAATGCGGAACAGAATAACTGTTGGAATAATAAAAATAAATAAATGAATGAACAGACAGACAACAGACAGATTAATACTCACAGCACAAGTTTCCTAGGCCTGGGAGCATAGTGGACTCACAGCTAATCTTGTCAGCAATCTAGCACATCTTTTATAATCTAGGAAAGCCATTTAAATGTAATAATACATATAGTTAATTGCTATGAATTCAAAAGAAATAATATCATTGTCATTGATTCGTGTGACAACCATAGTTTTAAAAGCACCTAGCATATTAGATGCTTAACAATGGGTTTTCACAGGAATGCTGTGAAAACACTTGGAAATTTTATGCCTTCGCTTTAAAGATGAGCAAATGTGACTTATCTCATAGCAGCTAAGAGTTTAACTCCCCAAACTGCCTTTTCTCCACCAAACTATGCTGTCATACACTGTCTTTGCCTTGAGGTTTCACCCGGTTAATTGAATTTTTGTGTATTTGTTTGTTTGTTTGTTTGTTTTGTTTCATTTTGTCAACATGGTACAGACTAAACTGGGAAGAGGAAACTTACTTGAGGAATTGCCTCCATTAGATAGTCCTGGAGGTACGTACATCTGTGGGAAAATTTCTTGGTTAATGACTGATGTGGGAGGGCCCAGACCACTGGGGGTGGTGCCACCCTTGGAAAGGTGCTTCTGGGATATATAATAAAGCCATGTAAGAAGCCATGGAATAAGCCAGTAAGCATCAATCCTCCATGGCCTATGCTTCAGTTCTGGCCTTCAAGTTCCTACCTTGGCTCCCAGACTGTGATGTTAAAGTGTAAGCTGCAATAAATCTTTCTTCCGCAATCACTCTTGGTCACTGTTCTATCATAGCAACAGAGAAGCAAACTGGAACAAGACTAGAGTGCTTCTTTTTTTTCTAGTCATTAAATGTGAGATATATATATATATATATATATATATATATATATATATATATATATATATATATATATATATATATCTCAACATCCTAAGTAAAGTTCAGTACTCCTCAAGGTCATCTAGCTGACAACAAACACAATGCTCAAAAGTTACTCATTAAAAGGAACTTTTAGATTTAGAAAGGAATTTGAAACAGGTGACTCAGCTAACAGTATACTATCATAAGTGGGAGTTTTGAATGATAGCCTTTTAGTGCTATGTTTGGAATTATTATTAACTCCAGCATCTTAAGTATTCAAAAGAGCTCATTGCTCAACAGGCTATCATCATTCACAAAAATCCAGCACACACTGTACAAATGACATGATATAAACAACATTTATTTCAAAATAACTTAGGAAAAGATGTTGACTTGTACTTCATAGACAGCTTGCTTTTTTTCATTTATGTGAAAAAGTACTTTATTTATACCAAGGAATTTGAATAATGATGAACTGTTTCAGTCCTGACAAACATTCTGGTCTTTAGAAATATCTGGCTGTTTTTAGATTGGGAAATATTTCCAACCAGAATATGATCTCTCATTCCTAATAGTTTCAACAGTACATACAACCTTGAGTACTGAAAGGTTATAAATAGCATCTCATCCAATGTTTAGTCTATTATGTCCCACCCAAAGACTGTTGAAGAGTAAAATTATATGCATTCCTTGTTGGATAACTTTTTTTTTTTCCTAAAGCCTGCCCAGACAACTTACAAGCTGGCATCGAGCAGTCCCGGGTATTGTGATAAAGTCGATGGAAGTGTTTGCTACATTCAGCTGAAAATGTGACAGGCCCTGGAAAATGGGAAAGAATGCTTGTTATAAACAGAGGCATGTCTTCCAAGCAAATTGCTAGCATTCTGTGGATGGAGATCATGAAACTGTAGTTTCCATCCTTCCTGTCCTTTAAAGAACTGGCCTGAGAATTCCTCCCTTCACCCACACTCTGTGGGAGGCAGTGAACTTTGATCTACATTCACTCATTCTCAGTGTCTCACAAATGGAACCATCTAACTAGTAGAACTCTACTGACGGAAAATCTGCAAAGAGCTAACCAAGACAGAGTAACTTTGATTTTTTTTTTTTTTTTACTTAAGGGGAAGTAATACTTCTAGTGATGACATTTATTTTTACTTGAAGCAATGTGTGCTCATTAGTATAGAGATTATTGCAAAGTGGGCAGGGCTTTGAAACTGCACCAAAATATTTCTCCTTCTACCTGGCCCACAGTCAGATCCCCAACACTCAGTGGCCACTTCTTTCTCTTGGGCTGGTTCCACTCCCTGTTAGCAGATTTTCTTGGCAGGTATCCAGTGGTTCTAGTGTCTTTAAACTCTTGGAGTTGCCAAGGCAATCCAGACTTCACTTTCACAGCTTCACGCAATGGCCTCTCTGGGCTTCCCTGCAGGGACAACCCTGCCACATGCCTAGCTTAAACTATGGGGGCCATGCCTAATCAAACCACCACATCATCTGAGAAGGCTTGCAGTGGAAGTGGGGTGTGTTTGAAAGGAGAAGAGTATGGTCATGAGGAACCCACTGAGCCAGGCTATAGTGGGAGAGGATAGGCAGATGGTGTGTATGGACTAGGGATGGAGGGTAAACTTAGGAAGGGATGCATTTGGTCAGTGGACTGGAAAGGTATGTGAGTAAATCAGATAGCCAACAGCCCTCAAGGACACATTGAAGGATTTAGATGCCTAGTTGCTTCAGCCAAGGCAGCAGTGAAGTTTTATAAACAGGAGACAGATTATGCCCTTTCCCCAGCCTTGAGTAGGCTGAACAAACTCCAAATGGTTTTACAACCTAACTTGTGCCCCCTGGCAATTTGCTACAGAGCTTTGAGGAGCTGATCTCCTGCTGAGCTTGCTTTGCCACTCAGTTCAGCTGAAACAAAGGATGGGAGTCTGTGGGTTTTCTTTATATAAACACAGTGCTGAACATTAAACTTTGAGCCTTGATTAGAAACTTTTGTCTTGGCTTTATCCTTCTCTCGAATCCCGTTCCTTTTTCATTTCCATCCTCCTTCTCAGGTGACCCAGTTCATCCATGGCTGTTGGACAGCTACAACAAATGAGCATATATCACACTCTTTCCTCCCCCCACCTCTGCCTCAAGATGCTTTTTTGTTTATTTTTGAAGTTGCGGTTTAATTATAACATTTTTCTTTTCACTTTCTTCCCTCCAAACAGTCACATATACCCTTACCCATTCTCCTTCAAATGGCCTCATTTTTCATCAATTGCTATTGCATGTACATATTGCATATATATGTATGTATATTCATATATATATCCTAAATATAACCTTTTGAGTCCATATAAGCTACTTATATGCATTTCCGGGTTTATTGTTTGGCGCGGGGGTGGGTGGGTGGGGGTAGGGACCAATTGGTGTGCTACTCCCAGGTGAGAGCCAAACTACTGTTCCCAGCTTTCTTCAGTAGTCTGTAATTCTTTGTGCAGGGTTGAAACTTTGTGGCCATTTCTCCAGGCAGTTTGATATATTTGTTGGTGTCTTCCAGTTTAGCCCATATTGTTATTGGTGTAGCTTCTGATGTCATGAGGAAACACAGTCTCATGGCAAGGTCCCTGTTCCTCGGGCTCTTCAATCATTCCACTTCCTTTTCTGCAATGTTTTCTTAGGTGGTAGAGTATTTTGTAGATATATTCTATGCCACTCATAAGAACAGATGCTAGAGTCTCTTATGACACAAGTCTGCTCTTCATATTGATTTTGTGAATCATTTTCAAGCAATTTATTGTCTAAGTTCTAGAAAAGCATAGGATCATATGAACATACTGCTATCACTTCTCTGCAGCTAATAATCTCAACTGTCTTTTACTATTTTATACCCCAAGCTTGTAAAAGAAGAAAGACATGGTTTTCCTTATATTTTTTTCCTACTTAATTAAATCTGCGAGTTGTATACAGGGTTTCTCTGTGTAGCCCTGGCTGTCCTGGAATTCACTCTGTAGACCAGGCTGGCCTTGAACTCAGAAATCTGCCTACCTCTGCCTCCCGAGTTTAGTTTGAGACAAAGGGTCATGTATCCTGACCTTCCTGTCTTCCCAGCCCAAGTACTAATATTACAGTTCAGTGTAAACACACCCATCTGTTAACTTTCAAATGATGTTACTGAGTAACATACAGAGACACTTGCAGGTAAGGAAGGGGCAGTGTTAGAGTAGGTGTGGTCTTGATGAAGGAAGTGAGCCTCTGTGGGGGCAGGATTTAAGGCCGCCTCTGCTGAAGCTACACTCAGTGTGTCACACATTCTCCTTCTGCTGCCTATATAAAACTCTTAGCTCCTCCAGCACCATGTCTTCCTGTTCTGTCATGTCTCCCACCATGATGATAATAATGTACTGACCCTGTAAAACTGTAAGTCAGCCCCAATTAAATATTTTCCTTTATAAGAGTTGCCTTGGTCATGGAGTCTCTTTATAGCAATGAAACCCAAAGTCATATGATTCTCAATAAATCATCCTTTCTATTTTTCTCTAAAATATCCTTTATATTCTGTTGCTTATTGAGTTCTGGTTCATACAAGTTAATAGCAGTTGACTGAGACACAGTTGATCTACAAGCGTCTTCTCGATATTAATCTCCATAACTTCATTGTCTAAGAATTTTATATAAAGTCTTTTTTTTTTTGTAACTGAGTCACTAATAAAGCATGTGCTTACCTGTGAAATGCTTTATGAATTTGTCTTTCAATGTCAAGTCTCTTGGGAATATTTCTGAGAATAAAAAAAAAGACTTTGTAATTTTTAGGATAGATTTCCACTATAAAAACATAAATGTAGCACTAAACACATAGATCCATGTAGGGTGCATAGCTGATCTCAAACCCCTTGCTTTAGTTCTAATAATTTCCCAGGGCTCTAGAGCTCTAGCAGAACTTCCTGCTCTCCCCAGGGGAACCTTATAGACCACTCACTAATGTAGAGATACAGCTGATTGCTGGACATTCTGGCTGTTTCTCGAGGAAACAGCTCCTCCAACCCTGTTTCCCAGCCTCAGTGAATAGCAGCATTCTTTATCCCTTGCATATCTGGTGTTTTGAATGCCAATGGCCCCCCAATAAGCCCACAAGGTGTGGCACTATTCAAAAGTGTGGCCTTGTTGAAGTAGGTATGGCATTGTTGGAAGAAGTGTCACTAGGGCATTTAAGGTCTCAGAGCTCAAGCCAGGTCCAGTGGTTGACTTGCTCTTCCTGATGCCTGTTGATGCAACTGTAGAACTCTCAGCTTCCTCTTCAGTACCATGTCTAGGTGCCACCATGCTTCCTACCGTGATTATAATGAACTAAACCTCTGAATTTTAAGTCACCCCCAGTTAAATGTTTTCCTTTGTAAGAGTTGCTGTGATCACAGTATCTCATCACAGCAGTAAGACCCAAACTAAGACAATGGCCTACATCAAAAAGTTAATCTTAACTGCAGTTTTCTCTCTCCACTACATCACACTATGAGTGAGTTTGCATACTCCCTCTAGGTTCTTGCATTTCTATTGTCTACCGACTCTGCTCAACCAGATATCATACTTCTGTGACTGTGACTAGATAACAGCCTCCTAACCTATCTTGTTCTCCCTATAATTCTTTCTCCAGAGCAGCAGTCAGAGGAAGCAAAGCTGACATCCTCTTTTTGTTTGTTTGTTTGTTTTGGTTTTTTTTTGTTTGTTTTTTTTTTTTTTGTTTTTCGAGACAGGGTTTCTCTGTTTAGCCCTGGCTGTCCTGGAGCTCACTTTGTAGACCAGGCTGGCCTCGAACTCAGAAATCCACCTGCCTCTGCCTCCTGAGTGCTGGGATTAAACGCGTGCGCCACCACGCCCGGCACTGACATCCTCTTGATGTCATTCATGAGATTAACCTGCTTGTATGGCTTTAGCTTGGAATGAAACACAACTTAAAGAACAGGCTTCACTTCAGACTTCACTGCTACTCACTAAAACATGTCATCCAAAAATGCAGTTAATAAAATCCACTAGGAGCACACACATACATGTAATAGAGAAGAAAATAAATTTCATGAATATTTAATACCTTGGGGTCTGTTGTCAGTTGCATATTTACTTTTTTCTTGCAAAACAAAACAAGCAACGCCCCCCCCCCCCCAAGATTTGCACTTATTTATCTTGTGCATGCCGGTATATGTAATATAGGATGTATATGGTCAGAAAACAAATTGCAGGCTTTGTTCTCTCCTTCTAGCATGTGGGTCCCAAATATCAAATTCAGATCACCAGGCTTGACAGCAAGCACCCTTACTCACTCACCCCTCTCACTGGCCCTACGTGTTGTACATTTAGATGTATGATGTTTTCCTTTCATATTGAGTTTTTTTATAAACCACATGTGCTATGAATGAGGCATGAAGGGCACATTTGTCCCCTCTAGTTGAATCAGAGGTCATGAAGCCTGAGCAATGTTGATGGAGTCCCAGGGTAAGTGATAGTTCTTTATATCCTAGGAGGTGAGGAATGTGTGAGAACCCTTCTTGTCAAAAAGCTACCTTTTCTAGCAGTGTGTAAGCTCAGAGCATGAGTGTGAGAAGGGAAAGAAGGCAAGCATTCAGGGATCCAAGCTTTGCTTCTGTGTGACAGTGAACATGAGCATTTTGGAAATTATCAAAAACAAGTTGTTTGGAGCTGAATGCATCAGAACATTTACTGTGCAAGCATTAAAACCTAAGTTCAAATCTCCAGTTTCCAAAGAAAATGCATATTGTTGATGTTCAAACCTATAATCCGATCACTGAAGGGAATGAATAGACAAACCATGGGTACTCACTGGCTGGCTGGCCAATCTAACCAAAAAGCCAAACTTCTTATTCAAATATGCTATCTCAAGGAGTTGGACAAGGGACTGAAGGAGTTGAGGGGGTCTGCAGTACCATGGAGGCACATATGTGGCAGAAGATGGCCTTTTTGGACATCAGTGGGAGGAGAGACCCTTAGGCCTGAGGGTGATCGATGCCCCAGTGTATGGAAATGCCAGGGCAGGAAGATGGGAGTGGGTGGGTGGGTAGGTGGGAGATCACCCTTATAGAGGCACGGGGAGGGGGAGAAGGTAGGGGGTTTCTGAAGGGGAGACCCAGAAAGGGGAAAACATTTGAAATGTAAATAAAGAAATTATCCAATAAAAAACGATGCCATCTCAAGAAAATAAGGCAGAGAATGATATATATATATATATATATATATATATATATATATATATATACACCTGAACAATCACATGCATTCAGCAGAAACACTGATTTAACAAACAGAGAAATAATAAAAAATTATTTGATACTATTTGCATAGTCTTCAAAATTACATATGTGATAAGAAAATGATATCAAATAGATCGTTTCTCACTTCCAAAAACCTCTTACTACAGGTTTCACTGACCAGTGGGAGCACTGGAGGCTTTTGGTAAGTACAACAGCGGACTGTTTTCCAGTGGTTTATGGTATGCTTAGAGCAGTTCCCATGTTGTATGCAGTGTCCATGTCTGCTTAGGATCTACATAGGACTAGTAGAGTAGTTGTGGTGACTTTCTCAGACCCTAAATATAGAGAAAATAGGTGCATATCCATTAACAAATGACAGACTCCAGTCAGACTTGTACACCTGTGGTTTTTGCATCTTGAGAGCCACTGTATACTGAATATTTGAGGGAAAATGTGTCTGAATGAACTGTGTGCAGACCATTCACTGGTCACTATTCCCTAAACAATGTTTAGTAATACTATTTATATAGTATTTAATTGATATTTAATATTATAAGTAATCTGGAATAAGTTCAAGCATTCAAGGGGCATGTGTAAGTTACATAAAAATACTAGCTGGGCGTGGTGGCGCACACCTTTAATCCCAGCACTTGGGAAGCAGAGGCAGGCAGATTTCTGAGTTCGAGGCCAGCCTGGACTACAGAGTGAGTTCCAGGACAGCCAGGGCTATACAGAGGAAACCCTGTCTCAAACAAACAAACAAACAAAAAAAAACAAAAAACAAAAAACAAAAAACAAAAATAAATACATCAGGTTATATGAAAGACTTGAGCTTCTGTGGCTCATGGCAACCACAGAGTATTTTGGAACCAATGCTCTATAGATCCTAAGGAGAGTCTGTACTGTTTTAGTTTCCCAGAGTTACCACAACAAAATTTCAGAAATTGGATGCCAAACATTACCAGAAAGTTATTGTCTAATAATTCTGAAAGCTTAATAAATCTGAGATTCAGGATGTCAGTTGAGCAATTCTCTGTGAAGGACTCAAGAGAATGTTCTTTCCAGTCTGTTTTCAGTTTCTGTGGTTCCTAGAGCTCCTGGCATTCTGGGGTGTCACTCAAGTCTTACTTTTGTCTGCATATGGTACTCTCCTCTATCTCTGGAGCTTCATATGACCATCAACTTGTAAGGATTCCTGTGAAGCTGAACCAAGGGTCCTCTTTTTCATACTCTGACCTTACTTTAACTAGCTACATATAGAGTTACTCTACTTCCCAATAGAGTCGTGTTACCCGAGGCAAAGGGCCAGAACATTATTTGGGGAGAATATACACTTCAATTCATATGGAAATCTGAGCTCACTAAACAAACTGGATTTTATGATGCAAGAGTCTATGACAATGCTTTGGGAAAGAGACTAGCATTGAACAAGTTGGCTACTATGTGCTGTGAAGTTCTACCTATCTGCAAAGTTCCCCCAATGAAAGATCTTCTAAATAGGGTGTGTTCCATGTTCACTGTTACTGTTTTACCATTGATAGTTCCAAACATTTATATAATACAGAACTTGTTCCACATCAGTTATACTATTTCAGTGTGTTTTGGTCACAATGGTTAGACTTGTTCTAGAGAGGTCCATATTCTCTGAATTTTCAGGTGGGCTTGCTTTTTTACTCAGTGTCCTCTTTCCACCCTATGGTCTCACATTACAATCATCTTGTCTCCTTGTGTCTTCTAATTCTGATGTATTTTCAATCTTTCCTTTTGTTGTTACTATTTTGAGACAGGATGCTCAGCTGATCTGGAAGTCACTATACATGCTAGGCTAGCCTTCAACTTGTGATAGTCATACCCCATCCCCCTCAGATCTCTGATTGCTGATATCACAGTCTGATATTTTCCATGTTGATATTAGGTGACTTCAACAGTTTTATGAAGTCCTGGTGAAAAATTTAGTAGAATGTCCTTTTGATTTGTGCTTTTCTTATGGTTAGACTGGAATTAAGGGTTTAAGAAATATCTCATAGGTATCATTTTAACCTGATCAAGTACACATCAGCATAATTATGTTTGCTGATGTTAGCATTTTTTTTAATCTGGTGTAGGCCGCATTTATCTTGTGTGCTTCCATGGTAGAGTTTCTGCTTGCCTTTCTCTAGAAGGCTGTAACTGTATTCTACCTGAACGTTAGGGAGACTGGTTCCTTCTTCTCCTGAACATGCTTATATGAACAATTTAGAATGCTGCATGGTACATGTCTCCCACAGGCGGTCGTCTATTTATACCAATGTGGACCCATATATGTTTATTTTTACATTGGCTTACATTCTAACACTGCTTTTTTATTCTCTTGATGAAATAAAAGGGATCTGGTTTGGGCAATTTTGTTTTTTGACATGTTTGACATTGTAAGAGTTTTGCCATTTTTATGTACTACTTTCTATTTTCTGGCTCTCCTGTGGCCTCTAGGTTCATCCAGTGTAACTACCTGCCCTATGTCTGTCCTAACCCTGGAATCAGGTTTGTTAACAGGAAAGCCTTGTTCCTTTCATTGTAAATGGTACTGAATTTTGGATGGACCTTACTACTGAGATATGTTGTTTCTATGACTTCTCAGCTGACATAAAAAAGCATGTGGTGTTAAGGAGTGACCTAACTTTAGTATGTTCTGTGTTTAAATTACTTCTACAGTTTCACTGGGGTGGTAGATAGGATATATTTTTAAGATATATGGCAATAGAGCATAGACTCACCTTCTGATACTGTAAACACTTTCTTTTATGTTTTCTTAGTCATGGTGTTTGTTTGTTTATGTGTTTTATGGTGATATAAAAGGCATTAAAACAACACAATGTCCAAGAAGCAAAAGTTTGTTTACTGGTTTGCTGAGGGCCGTGTAGGAAGAATGACAAAGAGCTTTAGAACTCATGGAATTTGGCTCACTAGTCACCACTGCCATAATGGAGGTGTGTGTGACTCTGAGGACCATGTGTCCTGAGGACTTCAGGCTGTTATGGAGTTCTGCTTTGCTTGCTGCCCTCATGTCCCTCTTGATCTAAGAATTGTATTGAAACTTTAATGGGGCTCCCAGCCCCCCACTGGGCAGTATGTCTGCCACTCACAATAATAATGCTTGATCTCCTTTTGGCATTGCTGCTGGAGCACATTAAAAATTCAATCACCACCCTAGAGAAAAACTTAGAGATGTAGATTGTCAGCAGTGACCCCTAACCTTAGAAAACATTTGGAAAAATAAAATTATTAGTGAAGCTAGATTGAGATGTTTTTGCTACTGGCTTTGATGTAGCAACTCTTAGGGAAGAATTTAAAGTTCAGAAAGGCACACTCTTAGTAGTTAAACTGGGGAACAAACTGACTTGACTCTCATTGATGATTGATTTCTTATATCCATTTTTGCCCTTAGCTTCCTGATATGATTTAATAAGAATTGATAATGAGTAAATGTCATTTTGGAGATTTAAAGTAGATATGACTGATTTTTATATAAAAATTTAGATTTTGATTCTTTAACATTTTTTTTAAATTTTTACTTTATTTTTAATTTATGTTTTATACTCCATATTCCATTCCCAACCCCCGCATCCACCCTCCAACTGCTCCACATCCCATACTTCCTCTCAACCCTACCCCATCTCCACATGAATGACCCCACCCCCACCCCACCTGACCTCTAAACTTCCTGGGGCCTCCAGTCTCTTGAGGGCTAGGTGCATCATCTTTGAATAAATACAGTCCTCTACTGTATGTGTGTTGAGGGGCTGATATCAGCTGGTGTATGCCGTTTGAGAGATCTAGGGTGTCTCTCTCTCTCTCTCTCTCTCTCTCTCTCTATATATATATATATATATATATATATATATATATAGTTAGTTAGTTTGGCTAAGAGTTTATCTATCTTGTTGATTCTCACTAAGTGTGTGTGTATATATATATATATATATATATATATATATATAGAGAGAGAGAGAGAGAGAGAGAGAGAGAGAAAGAGAGAGAGAGAAGATATATATAGAGAGAGAGGAGAGGGAGCATTTCACCCTAAAACAAAAGACTATATGTTCTTTTTAGCATCTCATGATACCTTTTTCAAAACTGACCATATAATTGGTTGTAAAACAAGACTCAACAGATACAAGATGAAGGAAATAACTCCATGTATGCTATCAGATCACAGCGGACTAAGACTAGACTTCAGTAAAAACAAAACAACAGAAAGCCCACATACCCATGAAAACTGAACAACTCTTTGCTCAAATGGTAACTTGGTCAGGGAAGAAATTAAAGATGTTCTGGAATTCAATGAAAAAGAAGACACAGCATATCCAAACTTATGGGACACAATAAAAACAGTGGTAAGAGGAAAATTCATAGTACTAACTGTTCTCATAAAGAAACTGGAGAGATCCTACACTAGCAACTTAACAGCATACCTGAACAAAAAGAAGCAAACACACCCAAGCGGAGTGGCAGGAAATAAAATCAAATTCAGGGCAGAAATCAACCAATTAGAAACAAAGAGAATAATACCAAGAATCAACAAAACTAAAAGCTGGTTCTTAGTGAGAATCAACAAGATAGATAAACTCTTAGCCAAACTAACTAAAGGACACAGAAACAGTATCCAAATTAACAAAATCAAAAATGAAAATGGAGACATAACAACAAAAACTGAGGAAATTTAAAAAAAAAATCAGCTCCTACTAAAAAGACTTTACTCAATAAAACTAAAAAATCTAGAGGAAATGGATGGCTTTTAGACAGATTCCACATACCAAACTTAAATTAAGAGCAGGCAAACTACCTAAACAGTCCCCTATATCCTAAGGAAATGGAAGAACTTAGTAAAAACTTTCCAACCAACAAAAGCCCAGGGCCAGATGGCTTTAATGCAGAATTCTACCAGACATTCAGAGAAGAGCTAATACCAACACACCTCAAATGATTCCATACGTTTCAAGCAGAAACAAGATAGTCTGAATTGAATAGAAGAAAAGTGGGAAAGAGCTCCAAACTCTTTAGCATAGGGAGACATTTCCTAAACAGAACTCTAATTGCTCAGGCTCTAAGATCAATAATTGATAAATGGGATCTCATGAAACTGAAAAGCTTCTGTAAAGCAGAAGACACAGTCAATAGGACAAATCTGCAACCACAGAATGGAAAACATCTTCACTAATTCCACATCTGATAGAAGGTTAATATCCAAAACATATAAAGGAACTCAAGAAGCTAACCTCCAAAGAACCAAATAACCCAATTTAAAAATGGGGTACAGAGCTAAAGAATGCATTCTCATCAGTGGAATCTTGAATGGCCAGGAAGCACTTAAGCATTCAAAGTCCTTAGTCAACAGGAAAATGCAAAGCAAAATGACCCTGAGATTCCATCTCACACCAATCAGAATGGCTAAGATCAAAAACTCAGGTAACAGCACCTGAGGATGTTGTTGAGGATGTGGAAAAAGAGGAACACTCCTCTATTGCTGGTGGTATAACAAACTGATACAACCACTCTGGAAATCAATCTGACAGTTCCTCAGAAAATTGTAAATAGACCTACCTGAAGACCCAGCTATACCATTCTTGGGCATATACCCAAAAGATGCTTCACCATGCCACAGGGGCACATGCTCCAGGAAGTTCATAGAGGCCTTATTTGTAATAGTGATAAGCTGGAAACAACCAAGATATCCCACAATGGAAGAATTAATATAGAAAATGTGGTATATTTACACAATAGAATACTACTCAGCAATTAAGAATAAGGGCATCATGAGTTTTGCAGGCAAATGGATGGAACTAGAAAATATCATCCTGAGTGAGACAACCCAGACCCAAAAAACATACATGCTATGTACTCACTAATAAGTGTACATTAGCCAAAAAAATACAGAATACCTAGGGTACAACCCATAGAATTTAAGAATTTTAACAAGCAGAAAGACCAGTGAGAATGCTTCAATCCCACTTAGTAGGAGGAAGAAAGTAATCACATGAGGCAGAGAGAGGGAGTAATTTGTGTGGGAGAGGGTAAGGAGAGTGGAAAGGGGAAACAGGATTAGGTATGTGGGTGGGGCAGACAGGCTATAAACCCAGAGGGCCAGCAGAATAAATCGAAATAAGCAGCCTCAGAAGGTGGGAGGTGGGGAGGTCCTCTAGAAAGTACCAGAGACCTGGGAGGCAAGAGACTCTCAGGATGCTGTGGTAGTGACTTTAAATGAAATTCCCAACAGTGGAGAGAGGGTATTTGAAGAGTCTACCTCCAATAGATAGACAGGGCCTCAAGACAAGGCCAACTCACAGTCAAATTTTCTGACCTAGAAGTATTCCTTTCCAAAGGAACTGCAGGGACAAAAATGGAGAAGAGCAGCCGGGCGTGGTGGCGTACGCCTTTAGTCCCAGCACTCGGGAGGCAGAGGCAGGCGGATTTCTGAGTTCGAGGCCAGCCTGGTCTACAAAGTGAGTTCCAGGACAGCCAGGGCTACACAGAGAAACCCTGTCTCGAAAAACCAAAAAAAAAAAAAAAAAATGGAGAAGAGAGACAGGGAAAAGAAGTCTAGTGACTGGCCCAACTGGGGATTCACCTCATGGGGAGACACCAAGGCCTAACACTATTACTGATGCTATAATGTGCAGACAGACAGGAGCCTAGCATTGCTGTCCTCTGAGAGGCCCAACCAGAAGCTGACTTAGACACAGATACTTATATCCAACCATTGGACTGAAGTCAGGGATTGCTAAGGTTGAGGGAAAAGACTGAAGGGAGTGAAGGGGAGAACAACCCCATAAGAAGACCAGCAGTCTGGTGAATACCCCTCCATCTGCATGGGATGAGTCCCATGTAGGGTTTACTATTGCAGAAACAGAAACTAGTGGGTCAAGATAGAGCTTACCTATAATCCCAACACTCAGGAAGCTAAGGAAGGTAGATTGACAAGAGTTCAAAGCCAGTCTGGACTACTTTCTCAAAAACCCAAATCCAAACAAAACAAACTCGCTCTCTCTCACATAAGCAGAAAATTATTTTGTCATAAAATAAAATGTCCTCAGATTTCCAGGTGGGCAAAGAAATCAGGTTTGGAGAGTATATAGCAAAAAAAAGGGGGGGGTGTTAACATGTGACATGTGACATAAAAGCAGCCCACTAAAGAAACCTCTATTGCCACCACCAGGCTGCTACTGCTTCCACACTGTCTAGCACTGGTAGAGGGGCCTTAATGGCTGCAACCCCTGGAATGGATAACAGAAACAGGTCTAAGGCTCAAACCTGTGTGAAAAGGGAAACATTTGGCACTTCCAACCCCTGTTGTGAAAAGTGGGGTCTGTTTTGTAATGCTGGAGAGTCCTGTGGTGGTTAATTTCATGTGTCAACTTGATTGGGGCAAGGCGTTCTTATTACATTATTTCTGGGTAAGTAAGGCTCTAATTCTACTTTCTATATAACATCAGTGCTTGAATCCCTACACTCAATAAAGCATGCTTCTCTCCCCCCCCCCCAAATATAAATAAATAAATAAAAAGACCAGCAGTCTCAACTACCCTGGACCCCTGGGAGCTTCCAGACATTGAACCACCAACCAGACAGCATACACGAACTTATCCAAGGCTCCCGACATATATAGCAAAGGACCGCCTGATCTGGCCTCAGTGGGAGAAGATGTGCCTAGTCATTTAGAGATTGAGGCCCCAGGGAGTGGGGAAGCCTGGTGGTTGGGGAGTATCCTCTCAGAGTCATGGGGGAAGGAGAAATGGGATGAGGAACTGTGGGAGGGAGGACCATGAGAGGAGGCAATGGGTGGATTGTAAGTAAATTTTTTTAAAAATAAAGGTTTAATTGTGTGGTTTTTCTATTTTATAGACTTGTCTTTTGGGAAAAATAATCAACTAAAGTTTAAATGAGTATAGAGTTAATTTATATTTGTCTGCAACATAATAAGTGCATTTCATGGCATAAATATACATCCTTTGAAATTCAAACCACACACACACTTATTGTATATAATGTTTATGCCATCTAGAATAAAATATACTACTTCTAAAATTCATATTTAATCATGTTTACTTATAAATCACCATCATAGTAATTGTAATCCCATTAGCCTGACCATGACTAAGAGTATAACCACCTCTGACGGCATTTCTTTACTGGACATGAGAGAGGGGTCAAACTACTTCCGAAGAGGTCAAATACTGTCAGGCTTCACTTTCGTTTCATTTGAAGGTGGAATTTATACTACAGGGAAGTTATTTCTACTTTCAGATTTGGGAAAGGAAAAATTGGGTAGGGAAGGCCAGGAGGAGCTCTCTCAGTGATGACAAATTCCATTCTACACTGTGGTGGTACAGGGACATCCTTTGGTAGGAAGCCATCTATAGAAGCTTCTTACATATTTCCTTGAAGATGGGGAGGAAGAGGAGGGCTCCTTGTCATCAAAAGCATCCTTGGATCTACTAGAAACTGTAGACCAGGGACTGGATGAAGAGCCGAGTTGGAGGAACAAGGCCAGGGCCAGATGCTTTGATTTAGGAGAGAGGAGAGAGAGAGAGAGAGAGAGAGATCAGTAACATGTGATTACTAAGGTATTGGCTAGTTTTTGTGTCAACTTGACACAGCTGAGTTATCACAGAGAAAGGAGCTTCAGTTGGGGAAGGGCCTCCATGAGATCCAGCTGTGGAGTATTTTCTCAATTAGTGATCAAGGGGGAAAGGCCCTTTTTGGGTGGGACCATCTCTGGGCTGGCAGTCCTGGGTTCTATAAGAGAGTAGGCTGAGCAAGCCAGGGGAAGCAAGCCAGTAAGGAACATCCCTCCATGGCTTCTGCATCAGCTCCTGCTCCCTCAACCCTGCTTGAGTTCCAGTCCTGACTTCCTTTGGTGATGAACAGCTGTATGAAAGTGTAAGCTGATTAGATGAACAGCTGTATGAAAGTGTAAGCTGATTAAACCCTTTCCTCCCCAACTTGCTTCTTGGTCATGATGTTTGTGTAGGAATAGAAACCCTGACTAAGACAGTCACTTTTGGTATCACTGGGGCAGGATTCTACTTCTGACAGCACCGCCTGTGCCTTTATCCAAAGGAAGCCTAGTAAACCTTCTGCCAGAATGAGAATAAAATGTGCTTTGTTTTTAGAGATGTTTTGTTTTGGGGTTGTGGTTAGTCTGAGGAAGGGTTCATCATCTCCTGGCCTTGTTCCCATGGAGGTAATGGGGATGTAGGGTCAGCAGGTGTTGTCAGATGGTGAGCCAGCCCATCACAGGTGGAGCCTCCTTGGTTGCTAATCAGGTAGTGTAGAGCATGTGCTGTTTGTCCATCTACCTTTCTCTCCTTTCCTGTAGCAAAGCTAGACAGAGAAAAGCTCTAGCTTCAAATGAATGTTTGTCCCACAATGCAGGGCTACATGCAGGATGAGGGGCCAAGTTCAGATACCACTCTGATACTCACTGTATTTAGAATATCAAGTGCCTAAGAATTTCCCTAAAAATTCAAATTTAGAAACCCCTTTCAGTTGACTTTTGTCTATTGTGAGCATTTTCTTTTCTTAGAACAATGAGGATTTTAACACTCAAGCTACTAACAGTGGCGTGTTTTGTTTTGTTTTGTTTTCCTTCTTGATGTCACCTGTTTTTGAAAAGAACAAATGGTTCTTTCCAGTTCTTCAAGCTGGTGACTTCACCTTCTGGGGCTCTCCAGCACTTCAGCTGTTTGATGCTTTGTGGTCACCTGCTTTGTAAAGTTTCTCTTCTTTTCTGGTAATTTTTCCTCTTAATTGCCTGTGGGATTTTGTTTTGTGTCTGGAAACACTTTAGATTGTACTTAAGATTTCTAGTGAAGCCCCTGGCTCTCACTGTCTGTGCATGCCTGCTGTGAACGTGCCTCTTCTCTCTGTAAGGGTAGCTCTGTAAGGCTATCACTTAGCCCTAGCTACTTTAGATTCCTACATGAAACTAACCATCTTTTCTTTGGAGATGGGTATCTTTAAAGGAGCACCTCACTCAGTTACATCTGTCTGTTCCTTTTGAGTTTCCTTCGGCATTAAACTGAGAACCTATTTGTGGTTCACTGCATTTGAATCCAGTTTGCCACCATCAGCCACACTGTCTTCAAGAATGGTGTCCCACAGCAAGAGTTTGCTGAAGGGACCCTAATATAGCTGTCTCATATGAGGCTATGCCAGTGCCTGGCAAATACAGAAGTGGATGCTCACAGTCATCTCTATGATGGAACACAGGGCTCCCAATGGAGAAGCTAGAGAAAGTACCCCAGGAGCTGAAGGGGTCTGCAACCCTATAAGAGGAACAACAATATGAACTAACCAGAACTCCCAGAGCTTGTGTCTCTAGCTGCATATGTAGCAAAAGATGGCCTAGTTGGTCATCAGTGGGACGAGAGGCCCCTTGGTATTGCAAACTTTTTATTCCCCAATACAGGGGAACGCCAGGGCCAAGAAGTGGGAGTGGGTGGGGAGGGGAGCAGGGCGGAGGGAGGGTAGCCAGAACTTTCAGTATAGCATTTGAAATGTAAATTAAGAAAATATCTAATAATAACAACAACAATAATAGTAATAATAATAAAGAATGGTATCCCAGTCTTCTTAACTGGTCAGCAAGTATGGAATGATTGTAGGTACACTTTTTAAAATTGTGACAGCTTTTCTGCACATTGCTTGGGTTCTTAGTGTGTTTTCTATCTATTCTGTCACCTAGTCTTCCCATACTTCAGCTTCCTCTAGAAGCTTTTTCTGGCTTTCTTGAAGTTGGTAATTCTCATTCACAGTAATACCTATGACCTTTAGGTCATTTTTCTTTGATTTGAACTACCCTGAGCATCATTTTGGCTTCAGCTGCTTGTAATCTGAGAGTTTCAGCTTGTCTACTAGTGACAGTATCCTTTTCTACATACCAGCCATCAATCTGGGTTTTTATGCAGAATGTTCAGACATCTTTTAGTTCTTTCTCTAGAAATAATATATCATCCTGTTTCAATGTGGAGCCCTCTGTGGTGGTTTGAATAGGGTTGGACCCAGGGATTAGGCACTATTAGGAAGTGTGGCCTTGTTGGAAGAATTGTATCACTGTGGGAATGGGCTTTGAAACCCTGGATGCCAGTCTTCTCCTGTTTGCCTTCAGAACCAAGAAGTAGAACTCTCAGCTCCTTCATCTCCATGTCTGCCTGAAAGCTGCCATGCTCCCTCCTTGATGATAACAGACTGAACCTCTGAACCTGTAAGCCCACCCCAATTAAATCTTCTTGTAAGAGTTGCCTTGGTCATGGTGTCTGTTTATAGTAGTAAAACCCTAAGATACCCTCTCTCCAGTGTTTCTTCATTTGCCTCCAACTTTCTACTTCTGTTGATTCTTCCCAGATGCTTCTAAGCCTCCATGGATTTTTTTTATAAGTAATTCAAACTTTTTCAAGTAGCTCTTGTTTTTCTTCACATTTCCCTCAATGAGTCCTAAAAGCTGTAGAACAAGCACCTTTCTCCTCCCACCTGAAGCAGCCTATTAACCAGTGGAAAGGCTGTCCATAACTAGAGAACAATAAACAATAGTGACATATACTAAGGTCTTCACAAAACAGTGCCACACTTTACACAGTTCTCCCAGGACCAACACCAGTAGGGTTCTGAGGCATCCCTGAGCTTCTGTGTGGTGTCAGGTAGTTGCATAGGTTGTTTGGGCCTCTGGTGCCAACTGGACCGCAACAAAAAACACAGCATTGCCTTCATAACTGAATACTAGGTGACAATGGGGCAGGCTATCTCTACCTATAAACAGAATTAGAAATGCACATTACTGCACCTAACTTTATATGGGTTCTGGGGATTTGAACTGAGTTCCTCCTCATGCTTGCACCCACTGAGCTCTCTCCATGCCTTTGTAATTTTCCACTTAATGCTTTCATTTTAAGTTTTCATTGAATTATTGTATGTATATGGGTGTTTTCCCTATATGTCTATCTGTATAGCATGTCAGAAGAGGCCATTGGATCACCTGGGACTGGAGTTGCAGACAGTTATGAACCGCCATGTGGACGTTGAGAATCAATCCTGTGTCCTCTCTAATAGCAGTAGTCAGTGTTTTTACCACTGAGATACGTCACCAGCTTCCATGTAATACTTTCAAATCTTGGGTGGCTATAGGTATCCAAACACTTCAAAATTAACAATAAAGATAAATCCAGAGCTGTTGTGCTTCAAGTTCCCACACAGATAGGAGGGAAACATCACCTACCTACCTGTCTCCTAACATCAGCAATGATCTTAGCAATTTGCACCTAAACCTTTGAGAGTTTTCTTACAGCCATAAAAATGAAAAACAAAGAAGAAAATGTATAATTAAAATGGAATTTTAGGGCTATGAAGATGGTTTGGTAGGTAAAGGTGTTTGCTGCCAAGCCTAATGACCTAAGTTCCATCACTGGGAACGACATGATAGAACTGACTGCCACAAGTTATTCTTTGAGTTCCAGATGTGTGCTCCACCAAATACACACTCATGCCCATGCATGCACACATAAGTAAATAAATATAATAAAACATTTAAAGGAATTTGAAAACCCTTAACTTCCCTAGGTAATTTCTGATTAAAAAGTAATATTCTGGGAAGAAAGAAACAACACTGGGTGATTCTATCAACTTCCTGCATGGAATTTCTCTACTTTGTAGTGAGATAAATGGGTCCTTCAAGCAGATAACTGTTACTGCCAAAAACACTGTGAATGGGGAGAAACCCATTCATGTAAGTGAGCTCTGGCCGCTCATAATGAGTGTTTATAATCAGAGCATCTGGCTACTGGGCCCAACAGACAGCAAACAACTGGTTGTAGTGCCTGCCAAATATGATAGTGGAGCAAAATCATATGTATCCTTCCCACCTTGACCTCCTCCCACACTAACTGTTTTCAGTGAACCAAATAGCAATAAGCTATTCTACAAATAAAATATTAACACATGGTAAAACCAAAGGGGGTGGACATGCTTGTTTGACTATAGTAATCATTTTCTATGTAAGTGTACAGCAAAGCATCAGGCTATGAACCTCTGTCATGTTTAACAAAAATGTTTTAAGAAAGAACCCACGTAATTAGTCAGGGTGGCACATGCCACAGCTTCAGCACTCCAGAAGCTGAAGCAGGAGGACTGGAGCTTAAGTTCAGCCTGGACTATATTGCAACACTCTGTTTTAAACAGAAACAAACTACACCTTCTACCTTGATAACATGCAAAGTAGCAAAAGATATTCTCATCATTTCATCCAGAAGTAATTGTTCATCACCAGTTACTGTAGTATGACTGTCTAATTGGACAGAGCGATGCCTTATGGATTTATAATAAAAGAATGTGGAATACATAAAATAGAATTCCATTGTTGTGAAAGTGCCAGCAATATCCAATATATCTAGGTTTTTTTTATATAAATATAACTATGAGACATGTTTAGTTATTTTTATGAACATAGAGAGAAATGAAGAAGGATATGATACTGGAAAATACATACTGGCTCCTCAACCCTGCTCCCTGATGCACAATCCTAGGAATCTCCAAGATGACCCTGTCTCTGGCATGACTTGAATAAGGACTAGAAGCCTTCAGAGTGCTTCAGGATTGGAAACGGTCTCCAGAAGTGAGAAGAGAAGAGAAGAGAAGAGAAGAGAAGAGAAGAGAAGAGAAGAGAAGAGAAGAGAAGAGAAGAGAAGAGAAGAGAAGAGAAGAGGCTGGTCTCAGAGAAGGGAGGGGGGCTAGAGGTTCAGTTGAACACCAAAGACCAGTGATTCAATCAATCCTACACCAGTGATTCAATAAAACCTCCACAAACCCTTCAAGACAGTGAGATTTTTAGGCTTGCAGATAGCCTAAAAATGGAGACATGGAGAGCAGCGGAGGGATACTTCCACTCACAGGGCATGGAGGTCAGTGACTTTCCCCAGCCTTGATTTTTTTTAATCCTTTTTTTTTTTAATGATAAACAAACAAAGGTAGGTATAGTGTTTTCTGAGTTCTGATAGTTGGTCTAGCAAATTAAATCAGTTTTTAGCAGTTTATTGAGAAAATCAGACTGGAGTTAGCACTTATGCTGAGCACTCGAAATGGAGCTAGGAAGCTGTCTTAGGGTTTTACTGCTATGGACAGACACCATGACCAAGGCAGCTCTTACAAGGACATTTAATTGGGGCTGGTTTAGAGGTTTAGAGGTTCAGTCCATTATCATCAAGGCAGGTGCACAGCAGCATTCAGGCAAATGTGGGGCTGGAGGAGTTGAGTACATCTTCATCCAAAAGGAGACAGGAAAAGACTGTCTAGGAGCTAGGAAGGAAACTGCTAGGAGGAAGATCTTAAAATCCATACCCACAGTGACACGCTTCCTCCAACAGAGCCACACCTCCAAAGAATGCCACAGAGACTGTGGTGAGTCACATATCTCCACAGGTGTACACTTGAACTAGGCTGCAGCCGTGGTGCCTTCCACACCACACTCAGAAAGCTACCACACACATGAACAATACCCCCACCACACACACACACACACACACACACACACACACACACACACACACAGACTCAAACAAGTTCCCTTAAACAGGTGATCCCTGCCTTTGTACCATAGCTCATTTCCCCCAGACCAGTTGCTTTCTTATATGGAATCTTCTCTTCTGTCAGCACAGGCTATAACACCTAACAGGTGATCTATTTGGAGTTAAATACACACTATACTTCGTAGTACATTTTCAAGGTATCTTGATTTTGTATTTTCCCATACTGCTACCCTAATTAACACCAAATTTAATCTCCTCTGTTCAGGAGTAGGTTAACATTACTCATAGTCAACAGTCAAAAAATACCAGGTGCTATGAATTGAGGGTAGGTGTGAAGTAACATCACTTGGAGTTGGACCATGTCTGCACACGGACAGCATCGGGATTAAGCTGGATTTGAGCACAGCAGCTGGTGTCCAGTGCAGGGTAGACTGTGTGCTGCTTGTGCAGAGCAAAGCATGTGCTTTTTAATATCACAGAAGACTTGAATTTTGACTGCTGCAGCAGAGGAGTATGGAAAGGCTGTTTGTTTTTACCACAGAATCCCAAGTGTGCAAAACAAAATCCCAGCAGGCAAAGATAAAAGAAGCATATTGGAGAACACAACAGAACAATTTGGGAAGGGTAGACGAGGGATAGCATCTATACAGATGAGCCTGTGGCTGCCACAAACCAAGAAAAGCGAAACACTCAAAAGGTGGGAATTGCCTGGAGAGGGAGCAGAACCTGCCTTCAGTCATCTTAAATGTCTCAGTGAAAAGTACATCAATCTACCTAGAGCCATTTTGCCTTTTCTGTCTGATTCCTAGTCCAACATTTCCTTTGAGTGGACTTAGGACTTCTGGGAAGTCAAGAGAAACTAGGACATTATTTAATAAAGAATGTCATTTGCAACTGTTTAGAATAATCTCTCTAAAGGGATCTTCAGTTTCTTTTGAGGCTCCACCATAAACATGGTTTTACACTTATACAGCCCCTCTGAGAATCTGGCTTTAGAAATTCTATAGAATTAAATGAAAGTGTGTATAGGTCACAAAAGGGGAAATAATAACTTCAATTTTTTCTTTTATGCTTCTGTTTCCTCACATTTCAGGAAAATTTCTTTCTGATCTCAAAATCCTCCAATTTCTTTCCAATCCCATCACAGCCCATTTTCAGCTTTCTGACCTTGTCTCCATGCCAATGCATGAGCACCTAGAACCTTCTTTTATGACAGTATTAGGGGTATGGTTCCATTTGTGCTTCTTCCTATTATAGTGATGATGAGCTGGTATCAGAGGTCAGGAAGAAAGAATGAAGTAACACACGTTTTAATTCTGACCCAAGTCAGAAGCAGGAATATTGTAAGGGGTATAGAGATCATTTGAAGGTCCCAGGAGGTGGGAAAGACAATAACGTGGAAAAACAGATTCCAGGCATTGGAGGCATCAGTTATTAGCAGAAGTGAACCAAAGAATGACAAACAAAAACTTCACAATCAAAAGTCTGTCAAAGTGACCTCAGATATTGTTGCATGCCTAATTCAATTGGTAGATGCATTTGTGAAGGGCAAACAGGCTCTAGGGAAGAAGGAAAGGCCACAGGTGGTTAATCACCAGTGCCCCGAGAGCCAAGCAACCCACCACCACCACCCAATCAAACAACAATTCTAGGGAAGGAATCCTGGCTGGGAACTCTTGTCCCAGGCTTTGTATTTACTGTCCCTTCTGCTTAGGAATGGCCCTCCCACCTCCAGCCTTGCTTCTGATTTAGGAAAGGAAGCTGGCTAACTTACTGAAAAGGAACAATGTACAACTCCATGCTGTGGTACTGTGAAATACATCATTGGCCTTCCTGGTGTACAAACCAGAAACTGCTTGGAATCTTGGCAATGATAGTGAGTTAAGAAGAGACTGAGGACTGGCAGCTTCTGAATAGCTTTAAGATAGGTCTGATGGATTAGCTAATCACCAGCACCCAGTGCTTCAATCTTATTAAGTAATAAATCCACCACAGAAACTCAAAAGCACCCAGTTTGGAGTTTTTGAATAGCTGAACATAAAGATTTACTGGGGAAGGGGTAGGATGGGATGTTTGATCATCCATGCCCATTCCCCTATGCCCTATCTACTGTGCATATCTTCACATTTATGAGCCACTGCAGCAAATTAGTGGAAATCTGAGGAGACAGTCTGGGAACCTTACTGTCAGAATCACAAGTAAAACCACCCAGAGATTGCAGTTGGCAATGGAGGCAGTGACAATCTTAGAGACAGTCCTCAACTTGTGGGTTCTGACTCTCATCTTCAAGAGATGGTAAGTGCCAGAACCAAGTTAAGTTAGAACCCCAGCTGGTGTTTACTGCAGAACTGCTTCTGTGGTGTGCAGGAAAATTCACCACAGTGCAGTACCAGAGGAGAAGCTGTATTTGAGGTAGTTTTTACAGGTGCAGAAAGAATTCCAGAACTTAAGCCTAAAAACATAGGCAGGGACCCAAGAGACTTCTGCTAAGACATAAATTCTGCTACTCTCACATGATTACCCAGTTGGAGTTCCAGGACATTTTAAACCACCCCTGAACTTGGTTCTTTTCACCAGCTAAGACTGGGTAATATCACAGGTTCTACTCTAGACTAACAGAGGACAACTGCAGGCTTGCTCACATGGATGACAGTCCTTGGTCTGGAGGACTTGGGAGATGCTTCCTCCCGGATGAATTATGACCACTTACCGCTCCTATAAGAACTTCCAGACGGGAACTTGTTTTCTCTGTATTCATGTCCTTGTTTTTCCTTGATCTGTGTCAAGAGTTACATTCATAGACAGACTGAGATGTAACCAGTCACCCTTCTTCTCCCCATGTAAACAAGATACAGTAATCAAAAGATGAGGCCACCTCAAACAGCTGTAGAAAGCAATGGATTTTGAGGGTGAGCCATAGCTCATTTTCTTTCAGGCTATCCGGTTTCCATCTTCTTTGTCATTTGGGAGGAGTATTGTTGGTTGAATCTAGGGCCTCATGTGTTCTAGGATATAGTGCTACCACTGAACTATATCCCCCAATTTTCTTCAATGTCTTTAACGAGAGAAATCACATTAAACTAAAATAAAACGGGTAAAATTCATGTATTACCATAAGTGATTTTGCAATTTGAGGTTTTTCTTACATTCCTTTTGTATTCTAAAGCAACACTAGTACCTGAGATAAATAGTTTTGTTAGCAATAATTTTCAAGTCAAAGTGTATAATAAGGTGAAAGCATCAAGGTATGCCTCCCCATACTGAATGCCCCTAATGCCTTATCTGGAGAGCTTCCAGATAAATAGGTTTGGTCTATACCCCCTTATCAGCCTTCCATGTCTGTCATGTCCCTCTGCTTCTCTCCCCACCTGGCTCACTCAGTCTGTGTATGTGCAAGCCCCTACACTCTCTCCCTCAGACATGCTGTGAAGGACAGACACACTTGGCTTTCCATCCATCTTCTTGATCTCAGTTCTCTACAAGATATGTACCTTGGGAAGTAATTTCTCACTAGAAGCTATAGCGTGACTGGGTATATATTTATACCATAACTGGTAAAATAGGTATGGTTCAACTCTTATCCCAGCACTTGGGATGTGAAGGCAGGAAGATGTCTGCAAGCTCAAGGACAGCCTGAAATGTAGATTTAGTTCCAAGTAGTCTGAGCTACAGAGAAAACTTCAAGACAAAACAAAACCAGAGAAAGGGGGGGGAGAGAGAGAGAGAGAGAAAGAGAGAGAGAGAGAGAGAAACTAAGAAATCCTCACCTCTTGTTTTCTTTAAAGTGAAGCCTGAGCTACTTATGGTAATATATGCTAATAATTCTAAGGCTGATCTAGGAGGATGAGAAGTGGGGGCTACAAAGTGAGACCCTGCTTCAGGTAAAAGGGAATTAAAATGAATGGAGGGAGAAGAAAAAGAAGGAAGAAAATAAGGCTCAAGGAAGGAGCAAGAGAGAAAGGGAGAGAGGGTGCAGAAGAGGCCTTGGGTGCAGTGGTATAATTGACCCAAGCCACCCCTGTGCTTGCTTTGTCCTCTCGGCAAGCTCAGTGAAGGCCAGGGAGACAGACAGGCCCTTTGCTCCAGCTTCCCCTTGCTCTGACTACAGGCTTATGCAAAGATGCTCCAAAGTGGCTTTTCTCTTCCTCACCACCGCCTGCCAGCCTCTGACACTCTTCCCAGCAGTCCTTTCTCTACACCTCCTGTTCCCCAGGCTTCCTCCCTTTCCTTTGCATTCACACATCTCTGTGTGTAGGTGTCTTACGGTACTGGTACTCTAGCCTGACAACTTTTCCTACCTTCTTCCTAAGCATCTGGATAGCAGGAATGTCCAGACTTGACATTGGAAGAGGCTGTAGCGTTTAGGGCCATCTAACTGACCCAGGGGCATAAAATGGTCAAACCAGCGTCAGCTGTGGCAGCTTCCTGAAATTCCCACTCCAGTCACCCATTCCCGGGAACCAGCTTGAAGCGGGAAGAAAGAGGCATTCCAGAACTGAAATTCCCACTCCAGTCACCCATTCCCGGGAACCAGCTTGAAGCGGGAAGAAAGAGGCATTCCAGAATGTTCAGGTCCCTGAGGAATGCCATGTTAGTTAAACTGCACAAGACCCAGAGAGATCTCTGGAAGATGATCTATTGTCAGATGCAATGATTGTCCATCATCTTGGAAGGCAAGGTTGCAACCCAAGTCTTTCCACAGTTGGGTTAATTTATTTCCAAAAGACCCCCCACAGTTAGGAATGAGGCATATTAAAACTGATTTTTCCCCCAGACGAGTTTTGTTGTTGAAGTCTGAACCAAGGCAAATCTAGTAAACCTGTTACTTCCTTCCCAGGGAAACGATTCCCAGGAATCTACAGGTGTCCACCCTCTACTCTGCTTAGTTCAGCCTTCCCGACAGCAGCTTGCCCAGCTAAGAGTGGTCAGACTTTAGAAAGGACAGGTCAGAGGTCATACAGGGCTTACCTGTGCTCCTGGAGGCTCTGGGAGTCAGGCGAGTCCCAGTCACAGGGAGGAAAAGCTCTGGCTTGAGCTCAGCGACACGCGCTACCCGGCGTCTCTGGGGCCGCCCCTGAGTCCCACGCGGGGACAAAGCCAGCGCCAGCAGCAGCAGTGCGGACACCCGGGTGCTGGGCTTAGCGGGCCACATGGCCTCGGTGTCCGGAGCTGGGAGAGGCAGGCTGGTGCGGCAATGTGACTTGGAGGCGCGGGTGACTAGGTCTAAACGCTCTAGGGCGCGGGGCGGGGACCGGAGGCGGGGCGGTGCTGGGGGACCAAGAGAACCCAGGACGAGGGCGGGTCGGGACACATGACCCTCGGGAGCACACGCAGCTTCCCGGGGGATCCTTTCCTCGGCTTCAGGATGTGAGACAGAGACCGGACCAAGTCGCGCCGCGAGTAACAATTTCTACCCGGCTCCGTCTCACGCCTTAATTGTGGGTCTCTGGGTCATGGCTTCCGCTGGTCCATGGGATCCAAAGCAACTTGTAGCTCTCGACACAAGAGAGCGGGATGGGGTTTCTGCTGGCAGAGGCAGGGTGCAGAGCAACGCCTCAGGGCTGGCCAGGTGAGCGCTCCGGCTGTCCAAGTCCAGAGTCCCCATCTGTCCAGGGACCCAGAGGAGGCAGAGCCTATGGTGCCCTAGGAAGTCAAAGGATTTGTAATGGTGACAACAGAAGCCACGAATGCCCACACCGGGGCACACCAACCTCTGCACTGGAAACCAGAGATCTTCATGGCTGTTTTATTTTATTTATTTATTTATTTTTAATTATGGGACTCTTATCACAAAGTTTTGTCGGTGTTAATATCAAAGAATGGGAGAGAATAAATTCATTCGTTTAAAATCTAGAGTCTTAGATGAAGCAATACTTTGTCACTAACGATTTGAGCCGTTTTGTCTGCCTGACTTAAGTATACATGGCCATGCTTGATTGTTAATTACCCTCTCATAACCGAGGGGGGAAAAGGCTCTGTGGTTCTCTAATTATTGGTTGACTCGAAAATTCTCTTCAAAGAGACCTGTGTGTCTCAAACTGAAAAAAAAAAAAAAAAAAGAATCTCAATTTACTCAAGCATTATGTTTTCAAGCATGCCCAGGAAATTGTAACAGGAGGCACAAAACACTTTTATAAGAGCATTATAAAGTCATGCCTTTGACTAGAACTCTTTCAAGAAAGGTGTGCAGACTTCCCCCTCAGAACGTTTGAGGAAGCAGGAAGCGAACCCCTGATTCCTAAGCAGACACCATAGCATGTCGATGCTTCCATTCCCAGGCAGCCTTCGAGAGTCCTTAAGAGTCCTTAGCAGAAGGAACAAACTTTCTCACGTCTTAAGTGAAATGCTGAGAAATTACAAGTTCACAGACATGAACAAGAATTTCACATTTAAATTTAATTAGAAATATCAGATCGGAAGTTAAGTATTACTCTGGAACACAAGGCGCAGAGAGTGGGGGTGAGTGAGGGTGGAGACCAGAGTGTGAAATAACACTGCTAGAAAAAAATACACAAGTGACAGACATGCACCCCCAAGTTGCTAGGAGGGGAAAAAAAAGCATGAGAGCTGTTTTTTCTTCTAAGTGCCAAAAGGAAGGTAAGAAACCAAGAAACTCTTGACAGTTGGTCCGGCCTTGTGCTTGGGTTTGGACAGTGTGAAGCAGGGTAAGATTTGCTCTCTCTCTCTCTCTCTCTCTCTCTCTCTCTCTCTCTCAAAAAGAACTTTATTCCTTTTTCTCTTTTTCTCTCATACATTACATTCCAACCACAGTTTCCCCTACTTCCCTATCCCACTCCCTCTCACTAACTGGCCCCCCACCTCCCTCTCACTACCTCCCCCCTCCCCCAGAGCTCCTCTGCCTCCATTTTTTGTCAAAAAAGAGAAGGTCTCCCAGGAATATCAACAGAGCATGGCATAACTTGTCACAATAAGGCTAGACACATACCTTCATATCAAGGTTGGATGAGGCAATCCAGTAGGAGGAAAAGAGTTCTAAAAGCAGGCAAAAGGGTCAAAGACAGCCTCTGCCCCCACTGTTAGAAGACAGCATAATAATTTTGTCAAAATGAGCAAATTGTACCTCTCTTGTTGTAAGACTTTTCTTTGTGATTTCTTGCTGTTTCCTTGAGTGATACCTGCGACCAAATGCTAGTTTGTTCAAGTGGCTACTTGAAGTTTCAGCTTAGATATAATCTCACAATAGTTGCTAACTTCTTTCATGTGGTTTTTTTTTTATGTAAATAATGAGTGTTCTGTTTAGAAAAGGATACTTAGTAACTGTGGTGGTTTGAACCAGAATGGTCTCAATAGGCTCATAAGTTTGAGTGTTTGGGCCCTAGTTAGTGGAACTGTTTGATGAGGATTAGGAGGTGTGGACTTGTTGGAAGAAATGTGTCACTAGGTGTGGATGTGAGTTTTCTAAAGCCTGCACTAGGCCCAGTTCTAGAGCACAATCCATTGGTCCTCTCCATTCCTTGTTCCTTCTCCCCCTTCCTCTCTATTTTTTTTTTTTCTGCCTGCAACTTGTGGATCATGTGAGCACTTACTGTTCCAACGTAATGCCTACCTGCTACCACCATCTTCTTCACCATAATGATCATGGACTAACCCTTTAAAACTCTAAGCTAGCATTTCTTTTAAAAGTTGCTTTGGCTGTGGTGTCCCATAACAGCAACAGACCAGTAACCAAGATGATAACTCATTTTAAAAATAATTCTGTTAGCTTGTTTTATAGGCAGTGTCTCACTTTGTTGTTCAGGATAGAATGAAACTCAATAACAGAGTAGAATGGCCTCGACGCATGAAAATACACCATGTCTGACACCTGAGTTCTGAAACTATAAAAACGTGCCAATCACCTGCAACTAAATAATTCAAACTTTGAAGTATACATTTAGAAATATGTTTTTAAGCCTCAATACTCAAGGTTTATTTTTTTCCTTCATTTTTCTTTCTTTTTTTTTTATGGATGTTCCAGCCCTCATAATTTATTCTTTGTTCCATCACTTATATATCCCAGCAAAATCTTTCCAGCAGTATTAAATTACAATGTGATTACATTTTAGTTTTCTTCTAGTGAGTGGTTACAAAAACAAAACAAAACAAACAAACAAACAAAAAAAAACCAATGTGTTTTGCATTACCCTTACAAGAAAAGTATTATGTAGTACAGTTAAAACAAACTATTATTGCTTTAGGAGGAACAACAATATGAACTAACCAGTACCCCCAGAGCTTGCGTCTAGTTGCATATGTAGCAGAGGATGACCTAGTCAGCCATCATTGGGAGGAGAGGCCCTTGGTCTTGAGAAGATTACATGCCCCAGTACAAGGGAATGCCAGGGTCAGGGTGCAAGAGTGGGTGGGTTGGGGAGCAGGGTGGGGGAAGGGTATTGGGGACTTTTGGGATAGCATTTGAAATGTAAATAAAGAAGATATCTAATAAAAATTGTTTTTGAAAAAAAAAAAAGAAGCAAACCCAAAGCCTCATGCATTTTTCATGTAAATAAAATAAACTGTTTCAGTATCAAGTCTCAAATGGAGAGAAGATCTAGAATGCAGCCCCTGGGGTTACCACAGTCACATGAGTGCACCTTGGTGTAACACAGCTCCAAAGACTATGTGTCCTGAGAACTTTATGATGTTATGGAGTTCTTCTTTGCTTGCTGCCCTCACATTCCTCTTAATTTAAGAATTATAGGAAAACTCTAAGTGTGCTTCAAGTCACTCATTGGGAAACATCTCTGGCACGCAATTGATTTCTTTTATGTATTTCTACCCTCAGCTTCCTGATATGATTTATTAAGAATTGTTCCTTTACTTTTCTAACAGATTCACACTAATTAATCAAAGTTAGGCTTGACTTTGTAATTCTCCTGCCTCAGCATCCTTAGTGGTATGATTATAAGTATGTACCACCAAACCCAGTCAATTGTTTTCTTTTTAAATTATTTAATAAAACCTGTTACATTCCTCTAAATTCACGACACCAATGCTCTCTGAGCTGGGCCTGGTTGGAACAACATGACAAAACACAGCAATGGGTCAAATCATCCATAGACACTGGAGCAGCTGTCATACCTCCCCTGGAAAATGGAGATGGGAACCAGTGACTTCAGTCAACATAATGAGTGTTTCTTCAGGAAACAGAAGTTAGTGGTACCTGATGCACTTTTCTGTTATGTTCAAGTGCTCATCAGAAGACTGAATGATACAGAAGACAAGTAGAATCCTGTGTAACAACTGAAGCACACCTAATAAAGCTCTATATAAACCTTATTCAACATTTCAAGTTATGGTCATATATTTAATACATTGCAAAAATTAAAAAAATATATTGAGGGGAAAATCTATTCTTATGTATTTTCCCCAGTCTTTCTTTCTCTCTCTCTCTCTCTTTCTCTCTCTTTCTTTCTTTCTTTCTTTCTTTCTTTCTTTCTTTCTTTTCTTTTCATTTTTCTTTCCTGTGCTGAAAATCTAACCTAGGGTCTTCTATATGCTAGACCAATGCTTTAGCTATAAAATACATTCCCAGCCCTATCCAAAAGTAATGACAATATTAACCTAAATATTCTTAATATTACATTTTCTTTATTGAAAAGTTCATACATGTATATAATGAAACATAATCATATTCACTCCCTATTTCCTATCTCCAACTTGCTTCAGATCCCCACAACAAGCCTCCTCAAGTTTCATGTCCTTTTAGTTAAGAACCCACTAAATCCAACTAGTGCTGGATGTGTGTGTGTGTGTGTGTGTGTGTGTGTGTGTGTGGCTATCCTCTAGAGTATAAGAAATCTACCAACAGTCATGAGAAAGAGGAAGGGGAGGAAAAGGAGGAGGAGGAGGAAGAAGAAGAGAGAAAGAGAGAGAGAGAGAGAGAGAGAGAGAACTGAATGGCTCTCCTTCATCTGGTAGCTATCAAGTGCCAAAAGTCCTTCCCAGAATTTTGGTTGGATTGATTTTGTGCAGGTTGTGTGAGTTCATGAATGTGGTAACTCTGCCAAGTCTGAAAGTCTGTACTTCACAGCGCTGATCTCCATATCTGGCTCTTCCATTCTTTCTACCTTTTCTTCTCTGGTGTCTCCAGAGTTTGGGTAGTGGTTATGGAGATTGAGTTGTGTTAAGAAAGATGCCTTATTTATAACTGAACACGCAGCCTCTTATTCTCAGCAAATTGACCAGTATACATCTCAGCACTGACTACTATTCGCTGCCGAAGAAGCTTCTCTGACTAAGATTGAGAAAAATCCAGGTCTATAAATAAGAACATGGATATTTAGAAGGCAATTTGACAAGACCATTTAGGAAAATAACAATAGCAGGTTCCACCTTATGGCCTATAGCATCGAGGGACAGCCATGTAATTTTGATTAGACTTACAGTACTAGGCATGAGATTATCTCCTGTAGAGAAGGGCTCAAATCCAATCAAAATATGACTAATTACTCAATAATGAGTGTACCACTACTGCACCAACGGATACTTCTTTCCTGATACAAGAATACATGGTCCAGTACCAGAAGTGTCCATTGATATCCCTTCTCCCCAGGAGCCTGCAGGGCATCTTCCTGAACTATGAAAGAAAGTCACTTTTTGCTGGCTAATTTGTCAACTTAAAACAAGCTAGAGTCATCAGGGAAGTCAATTGAAGCATTATCTCCATCAGATTGACCTATAGGCAAATCTGTGGGTCATTTTTCTGTTTAATGATTCATGTGGGAAGACCCTGTCCACTGTGGGTGGTTCCATGCCTGGGCAAATGGTCCTGGGTTGTATAAAGAAGATAGCCAAGAAAGCCTGTGTGTAGTGCTCCTCCAAGGCATCTGCTTCAGTACCTGCTTCCTGGTTCCTTTATTGGCTTCCCTCAATAGTCTGTTATTCAAGATATGTAAGCCACATAAACCCTCTCTTCAAAGATTTGCATTTTGTCATGGTCTTTATCATAGGAATAGAAAGCAAACTGGGACAACAGTTTCTTGTTCTAACTAAATTTTTTAAAGCATGATCATGTCTGTGTATCTTCCAAGGCCAGTTTCCTGTTATAAACCAGATAAGAGTATTGATTTGAGGTTGCCTGTTTGAATTTCAGGCCTTGATTTCAATAAGTTTGGAGAAGAGGCCAGTAAAACAAAAACCAAGGATAACTCCCAAGAAGATAAAATCACACTATGATGTTTACAGAAGTAAGTAACTTTAACATTTTAATTAATTAATCAACTGATTAATTTTACATCCCAACCACAGTTTTCCTCCCTCCTCCTCTCCCAGTCCTCTCCCCTATCCACTTCTGCATTTCTCTTTAAAAACCTAGAGGCCTCTCATGGATATAAACCAACTCTGCACATCAAGACTAGGCACATCCTCTCTTATGAGGCTAGCTGAATTAAACCAGTAGGAGGAAAGGCTCCCAAAGTTAGGCAACAGAATCAGAGACAGCCCCTGCTGCCACTGTTAGGAGTCTCATATGAAGATCAAGGTATGCAACTGTAATGGGTGATTCTCAAGGAAATCAGGGTCTTTTTACAGGAATAAAATCATACATACCCACATCTTCTCTAATGGTATGTTCCATCTCACTCTGGTCTTCTTCTTTTTTGTTTTTTTGTTTTTTTTGGTTTTTCGAGACAGGGTTTCTCTGTGTAGCCCTGGCTGTCCTGGAACTCACTCTGTAGACCAGGCTGGCCTCGAACTCAGAAATCCACCTGTATCTGCCTCCCAAGTGCTGGGATTAAAGGCATGCGCCACCACACCCGGCTCTGGCCTTCTTTTTAATTGGACTTTCTTACATATGTTTTAAGATAATGTCTTACAATTTTTCTTCTGTCTTTGTTCACGAACTCCTGCATATATATACATACACATGCATGCACACTAAGTTGAAAGACTGGTAACTAACTTGAACTTCACATTATAAAATACTGTAAACAGAATTATATTCCTGTGGGGAACAGATGAAGACCTGAGTGAATGCTTATTATTGACATGGGTAGTCTTATATTTTTCAAATCCTACTTTTAATAAGTATTCTTACATTTTTTAAACTCACTTCTAGCCTACCACCCACTAGATGTAGTGGAAAAGAAATGTTATTACAATTTGGGGAAACTGGACCTGATTAGAAAGAGTTCTTTGGAGCAAACACAATCTGCATTGTCAGGATATCAGCAGTTCAATGTCAGGATAGCAAACATGAATCAGTAGCAATGGCATGACCCAGCAGAAACAGCTAGGCCTCTGTGGAATCGGCAACTGTAAGCAGCAGCAACTAGGAGCCGCAGGGACACTAGGAGAAGTTCTCTGCTGTGCCTGTCTCAACATAGTGAAAATCAGCAAAGACTAAGATATGAGAACAACGGAGTGTTGCAAAGCTCGCTATGCCTGCCCATTATCACTGTCCATTGAGTCCTAGTTATATTCCCTCCAAGCATCGTGTGTCTTCCCCTGGATCCTGCCTGGGCAAAACACCACGTGAGTCTCTCTTAGCAAAACTCTTTGTGAGTCTATATCAGCTGACAAATCCAGAAACTTCCAGTTCACTCTGCAATCTGCCCCAGTCCAAAGAATCAGCAAGAAGCCACCAGAAGATTTTTGGTGCATTTGTTAAAGAACAGCAAGGTATAAAAATACCATCCAGAGTCGTCCACCATCTCCTGGGTTACATTTATATTCCTTCTTAATATCATGACACCAGACACAAAGGCTTTATTATACATTTCATTTAAAGCTAAATATAAAGGCTTTAGTATACGTACCACCACAGCTTCCCTACATCAGGCTCAGGACTATGGCAAGGACTTTGTCTCACCGGGTATAAATGTTATGAACTATTGACCTTTAGCTAAAACCATGAAGAGTTTATCAATCATAGCTGTTTCCTCCTCATTCAGCTTTATATAATAAACTTGTCTCTTAGTTTACCTATATACAATAAACCTGCCTCTTTGATCAACAGTATATAACAAAGACACTGCATTTCTGGGCTGCTAGTGTGTATCTATCAGAGTACACAACACATATAGTCCCAGCTTTTCTGTACACATGTCTGTGTCTATGTCTGTTCTCTCTTCATTGCCCCAGTTGGGTGAATCCTATGAAAAGCTAGCTTGACATCCAAGTAAACTGAGGATGGGGTCAGTGCTGACAGCGGTTGACTGGTGTGAGGGGTAACTGATAACAGCAGGCAATTTACTGGATCAGCACTGATACTGGTGATGGGAGCAAAACTTAATTACCTGGGATTGGCAAGAATGCCCAGCAAGAAACTCTGTACTCTTTTAACTCTTCAGTGACTGGCAAGAAAAAAAATGGATAGAGAGAAGGTCATGCATGAACACACACACATACTTTTATGCATATAAAAGATCAGCTATGCTTACTAGCCCCCTCCTGGCTTCCCCTTTGCTTTGCCTACCTTTAGCTCTAGGAGGCGACTGCTCCACCAGCTCCCATCCAAGACCCTTAAAGCCACTGAAAAAAGACACACACACAAACACATGCACACACACACACACACACACACACACACACACACACACACTCTCTTAATTCCTTTACAGTTTGCCTTCTTGGCACAATTTCTGAGTGTTACTATCGCCCACCTGGAAAGGCATGCCCTTATCAATTTATTATCACTGTCTTTCCTCATGCCCTAAACTTAGTGGCTCGTTCCACCTCCTAGTCCCTGCCAAACATCCTTGGTCATCCACTTGTAGTGGAGGCCACAGACCCTAACTCCCGCAAGGCCTTATGTGGTTGCTGCATTCTAATTCCTAATTAAACTCATTGGTTTACCAAAATAAAATAAAAGATACTAAGGTAGAAGAAAGACTTGTTTGAAAGAGAAAGGGGGTCAGCAGGAGTGGGAAGAGAATAAGAGAGAGGAATTAGAAGTAAATATGAATATATATGATATATAAAATGTTTTATATATATATATAATACACACACACACACATATATATGTGTGTATATACATATATATATACATATATATATATATATATATATATATATGTATATATATATATATATATATATATACATATACACACATGCCATTTGCTGGTATGAGAACTTAGCCTCTTCTTCCAATTACGTTTGTATCAGCCTTCTGTTGTTAATGGTTCCCTGCCCTGCTTAACTTTTCACAAACTTAGCAGGGTGGGTCTTGCACCAAGGTCATCATTCCTTTTATTCCATTTGGCATCTGGCTTTTCTTTAAGCTTTTGTCTTCTTTTTCTCCTTACACTGATGATTTTGTATTTCTCCTTGTCCTACTTGATCCTTTCCCCTATAGATCTATGTGCATGACTGATAGTAACAACTTGACAAGTCAATACTAGTCTGACTTGAAATCTCCTCTGCTAATTCCATTAATCCAAAACTCTTCCGGGGCTGGTGAGATGGCTCAGCGGGTAAGAGCACCCGACTGCTCTTCTGAAGGTGATAAGTTCAAATCCCAGCATCCACATGGTGGATCACAACCATCCGTACTGATATCTGGCGCCCTCTTCTGGAGTGTCTGAAGACAGCAACAGTGTACTTACATATAATAAGTAAAAAATAATTCTTTATAAAAAAAAAAAAAAAAAACTCTTCCATTTATCCCTAGGCAGATTTTTAGGACAAAAGCAGAAAACAGCCACATTCTTTGCCAAAGTATCCCAAGGATGGTCTCTAGGGTACTTACTTGTTTTCTTTGCCTCTGAAACTTCCTGAGCTGAGCACTGACAGTTCAAATCTCCTCAGCACTGTCTTCTATATTCCTTCTAACATGGCCTATTATGGCCCATTAGAAGTGTCAAACTGATATTCTAGAACAAAGTTGCAAAGCCTTCCATATTACACCAACAAGCAGCAAAGTCAGGCCTGTCATAGCAAGAAACCAGTTCCTGGTACCAAGTGCTGTCCCATTCACTGTTCTATTGTTGCAAAGAGACACCATGACCACTGGAAACTTTCAGAAAAGAATGCATTTATTCTTATTCAAACTACCACACTTGACCTTGTCTGGTCATCATCAGTTCCATCATGGTTTATGTCAAAATTTTTTGAACAACAAAATAAATTCAACCTTGGCTGAAACTTTCCTTATGCCAATTTATACATGAAAATTACATTGCTACCACCCATCATCTTAACAACTGCTTGTAGTATTTTGTCATTGTGTATATAATGTTCTACCTAGCATGAATTTTACTATCTTCAAGGCAGTAGAAAAAACTGTATAGCATGTATCCATAGACTGACAGTAAGTAGTCTTGAGCACAGTTGCTCCATCTCTGTCAGACTCAGCTGCAAGCAATCATTGATCCTCTTTCTCCACATCCTCACCAGCATCTGCTGTCACCTGAATTTTTGGTCTTAGCCATGCTGACTGGTGTGAGGTGAACCAAACCAGAAACTATTGTGGATGCCAAGAAGTGCTTGCTGAAAGGAGCCTGATATAACTGCCTCCTGAAAGGCTTTGCCAGAGCCTTACACATAGAGAGGCAAATGCTTGCAGCCAACCATTGGAATGAATGTGGGGTCCCCAAAGGAGGAGTTAGAAAAAGGACTGAAGGAGTTGAAGTGGTTTGCAAACCCATAAGAAGAACAACAATATCAAACAACCAAACCCCAGAGCTCTCAGGGACTAAGCTATCAACCAAGGAGTACACATTGAGGGACCCATGGCTCCAGCTACATATGTAGCAGAGGATGGCCTTGTCAGTCATCAATAGGAGGAGAGGTCCTTGGTCCTATTAAGGCTAGATAGATGCCCCAGTGTGGGCGAATCGAGGCCAGGGAGGCAGGAGTGAGTGGGTAGGTGGAGGAACACCTTCATAGAAGCAGGAGGAGGAAGGTATACAGAAGGAGGGGAGAACAGGGAAAGGGGATAACATTTGAAATGTAAATAAAGAAAATATCCAATAATAATAATAATAATAATAATAATAATAATAATAATAATAAAAAAACATTAATTGATCTAGACAAGTATAGTCCAGCAACTTAGGTTGTCACTGTAGATTAATGTTAAACATGCATGTGGTACAGTGGACCTCTCTGTTCTTGTATTGAAAAAAGGAACTCAGTTCAAATTGTTTAAGTGGAAGTTTATTTAACAAAGTGATTGTGAGCAAAGCAAACATGAAAAAAACAGACTGGATAGGATGCTCTGAAGTGGGTAAGGGATGAACATCTCAGTGGGTTCTGTACTGTAGGTTTAAAAGAGGTTTTATGAATATTTAGAAGGTAGATAGCATATTCATGGGGGTAAGGTAACCCTTTTCCCCTCCCAAATCAGGATGAATCAGATCTCCCTTTTAGGGTGTTTCTGTCAATGATTCTCTAAAGAAGTCTACAAAGTGGGTGGGAAGACAGCAAAATCACGATATAAATATTACAATGATGTCAAAGTCTTCTGAGGCTATAAACTCATGTTTCTGCACAAGAGTGGGACGATGTCCTAATGAGTTTGTTGAGACAGGGTCTCAATCTCTGACTGGCCTAGAACTTGTAGATTGTCTTTGAATGCACAGAGATCAGCCTGCATCAGCCTCTGGAAAGCTGGGATTAAAGGCATGCATCACCATGCCTGGTCCCAGCATGGCTGTTTATATAGCAATAAAAGCCTCTGCCTCCTGGAGAACCTTTAACCACAGAGGAGCATTCTGACCAACAGGGAACACATTGCCATGTTACAAGTGTCATTTCTTCATTGATCTCATGTCTGTATTTCAGTTAAGAAAACTGAGACTTTATCATGACCGCTTGTCACAGTGTTTCAATGGCATTCCAGGCTGCACAAACAGGAAGAACACTTTAGGCTGTCTGTAGGACTCCTTTTTTTCAGCTCCTAAGACCTGCATCAGCTGGCCTTCCCACTGGGCTCCACTCTATCTTTGCCTCATTTAAACCATCCAGCCATGCCTGCACAATACCTTTGGATATGTGTTACGCTTTTCTTCTCTGCTTCTCTCTCCAAATTTTGTTAAGGAAAAAGAAGACATTCAGTTTGTAATATCTAAATGAAATGCCTTTGGGGGACAAGGAGGTCAAATTGCTGCCTCCTAGTACAGCACTCCTTATCCATATTCCCTCTCTAGTAAAGGGCATGCAAAAAGTTATTTTCCAGAATGTGAATGCTATGTTTTTCTCCTTAGGTGAACTTTGCCTATTGATTCCATGTTGATTGTTTCTATAAAGGAAGAGATAGACTGCACTTCATAGGAAAGCTGTTTCAGGTGCTTTTTTGGCTTAGATTTCCCCTACAATTCAAGGACCAAAAGCTTTATGCCTATAGTGGTGAAAATATTGTAAGATGCTATATATCTTTAAAAAGTGTGGGGTTAAGTATCTCTCCCAGGCCCCCTCCCTTTTTCCTCTTCCTCTTCCTCCTTTTCTTCCTCCTCTCCATCCTCCTTCTTCTTGACTCTAAATGCAGAACACAATGAGCCTCCATTGCCAGAGACCCAAAGTATCACTTGACCTTTGGCTGAAGAACTATGAGCCCAAATGAACTTCTATTTACCTAATTAATAGATCAAATATTTTACTACAGCAATACAAAGCTGACGAAGAGAGTTATATCAACAGATATGAAAACTCTATACCAAGTAGCTTATATGAATACACTGGGAGGGGTTTATGTTGGTTTATTTTTATTTTTTTTTTGTTTGAGATAAGGCCTCCTATAGCCCAGACTAGTCTTTAATTATTTATGTAGCAGAGGATGATTTTGAACTACTGTTCTTACTGCTTCTACCCCACAAGGGTTGGGATTCCTGGTATGTACCACAATATAGGCAATTTTTTAGAATAATTACATCAGAATTATTTTTTTAAAAGACCCACTTATAAAAAAGCTGTGAACTCCTACATGTTTAGTCTCTGACATATTTACATCATCTTCAGTAAAGATCTCCCCATTCTGAGTACATATCAACTGCCCAAGTAGATGGGGTAATTTTTCAAAGAAAAAAGATTGTAATTTAAGTAAACTGTTTTCAAATGTGAAGTGTTTTTCCAGAGATTAAATTGCAAAGCACAACACTGATCTTTAAGGGGAAATAAGACAACTCTTGTATATCAATAGGCAGCACAATGACAATAAAGCCTAAAAGAGAGAAAAAGGAGAGCCAAGAGAACATTACAATAATTTCTATATTCAAATGACAGAGATACTGTATAGACACATTGTGGCGGTCTGAATATGCTTGCCTCATAGGAAGTAGTTCTGTTAGGAGGTGCAGCTTTGTTGGAGGAAGTTTTTCACTGTGGGGGTTGACTTTGGAGGTCTCCTCCTATGCTCAGGCTCCACCTATTGTGGAAGAGAACTTCCTTCTAGCTACTTGAGGACACCAGTCCTCTCCTGGCTCCCTTTGGATCAAGATAAAGAATTCTCAGCTCCTTCTCCAGAACCATGTCTGCTCATGTGCTGCCATGCTTCCTGCCAGGATGAAAATGTATTAAACATCTGAAACTGTATGCCAGGCCCTATTAAATGTTTGCCTTTGTAAGAGTTGTCTTGGTCATGGAGTCTTCTTACAGCAATAGCAACCCTAACTAAGATACACATCATTAAAATAATATTTATGGGGCTAACAAGATGGCTCAGTGCTTGGTGCCAAGTCTGGTGACTTGGGTATGATCTCTGGGACCTAAGTGATGGAAGAACAGAAATTATTTCCAAAGTTGTCATCTGCATGCATGTGCTCAAACATATGCACATACATGCACACATATTAAATAAATCTAATGAACATTTTTAATTTTTGTGATTTTCCTATGTGTGATTACCTTAAGATCTGCTACTAACACTGTCCTTGAATACTTTGACAGTTGTTCTGTACTTGCAGTAACAGAAAAAGCCATAATATAGGAACCAACAACTCATGTTATTTAGCTGCTGTTAAGCCATATTAGAGTAAAACATAAGGAGTAGTCGATGTGGTAATTAAGAACACTAGCTCACAAATGAGTCTACAAATCTCAACTGATATTCAAACGATTATATGACTTCCAAGCCTCAGAAACCTCCATGTAAAACAAGAGCAATATATCACTCATTTCCCACACCTAGGTTAGGCTTAATATTAGACTACTTTACAATAAGTGCAAAGGCAGAAATTCTGGAAGCCCACAGCCACTTGTATACAGATAACCATTCAGGGTTGGCTGTCCTCTGCTGGGGCTGGAAAAACAGCTGCTTCAACTTCTGCTTGATTCTTTCATAGATACATAACTTCTACTTTTATGGAGATGTCCAAGGGAGGCTTTTGCCTGAAAATATGTTTTTGCTTTCTAATGTTTCTCAGGAAATGCCACTGCTTAAAGCATGTGTAATTAACTCTTAAACAAATTGTTAGACATACAAAAGTCTAAGACTGAATGTTCTTCTAACTACAGTGTTCATGTGGGTTTATATTTGGATAACTCTAAAACTTGTCTTCTGTAAGTCTTCTTTCTGGTGGACACTTGATTCAGTGCAAGGAAACTTACTCCCATTAAATTCCTCTCTGGGATATCATACTGCATTTGATATGTCAGCAGACATTACACATGATATGTTTGCATGTGTTACCATCCAACTGTTCCGGCCTGAAGAACTGGCATTCCACTTCATATCACAGAACACTGATGGGGTAAGAGACATAAACATCAATACTTACCAATGTTTCCTTACAGAATTTTCATTCTTTTGTTTCAATTACCCCATGGTCACCCACTGACTGAAAAAACAGAAATAAACAAAATACATTTTAACTTAAGTGCCATTCTATAAGTGGGGAGAAATCTCATCAACTTTCTCTGTTCTGCCCAGGATTTGAATTATATGCTGATGATCATGACTCCATCTCATAAGCATCATGTCATCTCACCATCACTAGAAGGGCAAGTACCATATATGAAGATACCAGGAGACAGGAAGAAATACATTGATGGAAGAGGACACAACAACTGCCCCAACACCAGAAGTAACTGGGGCCATCAGGATCTGGGAACCCAGGAACTCCACATAACCAGAGGCACAGGTTCCTTCAGGAATGAGTGGGTGCCCTGAGCAGTCCTTGGAAGCTAACTCCACAGCAATTCAGGCAACACCCAGAAGAATCTCCACTCCCAGGAGCTCTAACATGCACGGGACCTCAGGAACTTAGGATCCCAGGAACCCAGGGGCTTGGTCACATCAAGATCTCAGGGTGCCAGAGGCAGCATGACTCCCAGGATCTCTGACACACCCAGGATCTCAGGATCAGAGGATCCCAGAATCACATGATCACAGAGAGAACTGAAATCTGAGGAGCTCTGACACAACCAGGATCACAGAAAGGTAAGGCCCCAGTCAGATATGGCAAAAGCAGGTAGCACTAGAAATAATCAGATGGTGGGAGGCAAGCATAAGAACATAAGCAATAGAAAGCAAGGTTACATGGAATGATCATATCCCAATTCTCCCAACATAGCAATTCCTGGATACACCATTACACAGGAAAAGCAAGAGTCAGATATAAAAACACTTCTCAGGATGTTGATAGAAGACTTTAAGAAGGACATAAATAACTCCCTTAAAGAAATACAGGAGAACACAGGTAAACAGTTCGAAATGTTTAAAGAGGAAACACAAAATGCCCCTAAAGAACTATAGAAAAAGACAATCAAAGAGGAGAAGGAAATGAACAAAATGATCCAAGACCTAAATATGGAATTAGAAACAATAAAGAAATAACAAAGGGAGACAGCCCTGGAGTTAGAAAACCTAGGAAAGAGATCAGGAGTCATAGATGCAAGCATCACCAACAAAATACAAGAGATAGAAGAGAGAATCTCAGGTGCAGAAGATATCATAGAAAACATTGACCCAACAGTCAAACAAAATGCAAAATGCGAAAAGCTCCTAACCCAAAACATCCAGGAAATCCAGGACACAATGAGAAGACAAAATCTAAGGATAATAGGTATAGAAGAGAGTGAAGATTCCCAAATTAAGGGGCCAGCAAATATCTTCAACAAAATTATAGAAGAAAACTTCCCTAACCTAAAGAATGAGATGCCTATGAACACACACATGAAGCCTAGAGAACTCCAAATAGATTGGGCCAGAAAAGAAATGCCTCCCATTAGTAATAATCAAACACCAAATGTGCTAATCAGAGAAAAAAATTTAAAAGCAGTAGGGGAAAAAGGTCAAGTAATATATAAAGGCAGACCTATTAGAATTACACCAGATTTCACACCAGAGACTATGAAAACTAGTCAGGGTTTCTATTCCTGCACAAACATCATGACCTAGAAGCAAGTTGGGAGGAAAGGGTTTAATCAGCTTACACTTTCATACAGCTGTTCATCACCAAGGAAGTCAGGACTGGAACTCAAGCAGGTCAGGAAGCAGGAGCTGATGCAGAAGCCATGGAGGGATGTTCCTTACTGGCTTGCTTCCCCTGGCTTGCTCAGCCTGCTCTCTTATAGAACCCAAGACTGCCATCCTAGAGATGATCCCACAAGGGGCCTTTCCCCCTTGATCACTAATTGAGAAAATACCTCACAACTGGATCTCATGGAGGTACTTCCCCAACTGAAGCTCCTGTCTCTGTGATAACCCAGCTGTGTCAAGTTGACACAAAAACTAGCCAATACAACTAGCAAACTGTTTACATAAACAGGACCTAGCATTTTGTGGCATACTGGAAACACACCACAATGTCAAAGACAGACACTACCTCAGAGTAAAAGGCTGGAAAAATTTTGCCAATCAGATGGTCCCAAGAAAAATATCTAGAGGAGCCATTCTAATGTTGAATAAAATCAATCTTCAAGCAAAAGTTATCAAACAAGATAAGGAAGGACTGGTCATACTCACCAAAAAAAAAAAAAATCTACGAAAATGATCTCTCTTGGGCTGGTGAGATGGCTCAGCGGTTGAGAGCACTGACTGCTCTTCCCAACGTCCTGAGTTCAAATCCCAGCAACCACATGGTGGCTCACAACCATCTGTAATAAGATCTGACTCTCTCTCCTGGAGTGTCTGAAGACAGCTACAGTGTACTTACTTACATATAATAAATGAATGAATAAGTAAATAAATAAATAATCTCTCAATTCAAAACATCTATGCTCCAAATGCAAGTGTACACAGATTCATCAAAGAAACTTTATAAAAGTATCAAAACATACATTGCAACTCACACACATTGCAACACCCCACTCTCACCAATGGACAAATCATGAAACTCAAAAGAGACACAGTGAAACTATCAGAAGATATGGACCAAATTGGATATAACAGATATCTATAGAATATTCCATCCAAAAACAAAACAATATACCTTCTTCTCAGCATCTTATGGTACCTTCTCCAAAATTGACCATATAATTGGTCACAAAACAGGCCTCAACAGATATAAGAAGACTGAAGAAATCATATGTATCCTATCAGATCACCCCGGACTAAGGCTTGTCTTCAATTACTACAAAAACAACAGAAAGTCCACACACACATGGAAGTTGAACAATGCTCTTCTCAATATGATAACTTGGTCAAGGAAGAAAGAAAAAGAGAAATTAAAGGCTTTTTAGAATTTAATGAAAATAAAGACATATCATACCAAAACTTATGGGACACAATGAAAGCAGTGGTAAGAGGAAAACTCATAGCTCTAAGTGCCTCCAAAAAGAAACTGGAAAGAGCTTACACTAGCAGCTTGACAGCACACCTGATAGCTCTAGAACAAAAAGGAAGCAAATTCATCCAAGAGGAGTATACCACAGGAAACAATCAAACTCAGGGCTGAATTCAACCAAGTGGAAAAAAAGAACTTTATAAAAGAATCATTCAAAGCAGGAGCTGGTTCTTTGAGAAAATCAACAAGATAGACGAACACTTAGCCAGACTAGCTAGAGGGCACAGGGACAGTATCCTAATTAACAAAATCAGAAATGAAAATGGAGACATAACAGAACTTGAGGAAAACCAAAAATTCATCAGATCCTACTACAAAAGGCTATACTCAACAAAACTGGAAAACCTAGATGAACTGGATAATTTTCTAGACAGACACCAGATACCAAAGTTAAATAAGGGTCAGATTAATGATCTAAACAGTCATATATCCCCTAAAGAAATAGAAGCAATCATTAATAGTCTCCCAACCAAAACAAACAAACACACAAAAAAAGCCTAGGACCAGATGGGTTTAGTGCAGAGTTCTCTCAGACCTTCAAAGAACACCTAATTTCTTTTTTTGTTGTTGTTTTTGTTTTTGTTTTATTTTAAGTTTTATTTTTTGTTTTCTTTTGTGGGGAGGGAGGCGGTAAAAAGGTCAGAGGGAAGACAGGGAGGGACAGGGAGGTGAGTGGGGTTGGAATGCATGATGTGACATTCACAGAAAGCCATTAAAAAGTGTTTTGTTTAAAAAATAAAATAAAATAAACGATGCCTGCCATATAAATCCAGTTATATGTGGGGCGCTGGTCTCAAAAATAAAGGGGTTGGGGGAGAACTCTCGTCCTGCCAGAGTCCTGTGCTCTGGGCAGGCAGACTCGGGAAACTGCCACGTGCTCTCTATACAGCCCAGGTGGATATCTGGAACCCCACAGAACCCCAGATGGAGGGGGTAGAGAAAGAGCAATCCCGGTTCTCTGGGCCTCATGGAGGCTAGAGTCGACAGGTTCTCTGTCTCGGAGATCCCAGACTTTGCTATGTGTCTCAGAAGAGCTGAGAGCAAAGTGAGAGCCCTGAGGGCAGCTTGGTCAGCCCTGAGGCCAAAGGGAGAAGAGGGCAGGGGGAGAGGGGGCGCTGGGTGGTTCCCATGAGGGTGGGAGCATTTGGTCCAGTCCGTGGCTGGGAATTTGGAGAAGCCTTCTGGCAGGACGTTAGATGCGGCCCTTTAGGAGAAGGCCTATTCCATCATTCAAGCACAGCGGGTCTTGATGAGCAGAAACATTCCATGGTTTTAGAGCTTTATTGTAGAAAGGCAGAGAGAAAGAGAGAAGGTAGAAAGAGGCTCGTCGTGGCCACGTGGAGAGAGGGGGGAAGGGTGGGGGAGAAGGAGACCTAGAGATGAGACTAAGAGAGGTGAAAGCTTAAGAGAGTGAGGAGGAGACCAAGCAGCCCCTTTTTTGGTGGGCTGGGCTATCTTGCAGTTGCTAGGTAACTGTGGGGCAGAGCATACCTGGCTATTGCCAGGTAACCTTGAGGGTTCAGTATAGGCAGGATACCAGGAGCTTAGGACATTGCGTGACTGATAATCACAGGATTATGGAGTTGGGGGCTCCTTGGTGTCAGGCGCCTATGTCTGTCTGGGAGCATGGCTCACTGTTCCATACCTTGTAGAGTTTCTACTGGGTCTCCAGAGAAAGTCTCACATGACCAGAAAACATGCTGTCTTTCACAGACCCACAATTATATATTAGTAAATGTAATTTGGGAAGTCTGGCTGCCCTGTGTACACCCCCTAAGAACTCTGGTAGCAAGAGACTAAAACTATGTGGGAAGCCCCCACATGACTTCCACTTCCCAAAACTGGACCCTCTGCCCATTTAGCAGGAAACCCTCAGAGATCGGTGTGGCTTGTGGAGTGTCTGAGCATCTGGATTGAACTGTGATACAGATTTAAAAAAAAAAAAAAAAAAGGGAGAGGAAACACACACACACACACACACATATGCAGGCGCGCGCGCGCTCACACACACACACACACACACACACACACACACACACACACACACACACATTCCCCTTCCTGAAACCAGAAGAGAGTCTTAGAAAAATAAATGGTCTCTACCAGTGGACTGCATTAGCAGAGCAAGAGGCCCAACCTAAAAGGCAGCATTTTGAAGGTCAATTTCAGGCTTCCTGAGATAGTTATGAGACTTCACATTTATTAAGGACCTCATGCCCTGATAAGAAATTCTCTGCCTGATTTGGCTCTTATTGATAAAATAGCCAAAATTAATTGGAAACAGATCAAGTAGAGCTTTGGAAACAAGTAGACACGGAATCCAAATCTCAAATACTTTATGTCCCCCGTGGGTGTAGATCTTGCCAAACAGCAGAGCTTGCAGTAGCCTAGGAGCTCAGGGTCCCTTCACACAGAAGCAAGCAAGCAGCATCCCCCCATCCCTATGAAGACTTTTGTAGAAAAGGGGGCGTGGTCACAAGGACTGTGAATGCCAGTTGCTTGATGCCTTCTGCCCCTCACAGCTTGGATACTCGGCTCAGTGCCCAGCACAACCCATGGTAAGACTTAGAGAAAGGAACAGAATACCAGAGGGAAGACTTTAGGTTAGCCCCAACACCTGCTGCGACTCATCTCTTGATTATGGTTCTCCCTAGAGATTCTTTCCAGGTTCATGAACAGGTTCTGCCCCAAGCAGGCTGTTGTTTCTTTATATTGCCATATAGGGGTGAGACTCAGGTGCTCAGGACTCTGTACAAGTAGACTTGTAGCCAAGATAAGAGAGGACATATGGTGATTCAAATAGGAATGGCCCCCATAGACTACTATGTTTGAATGCTTGGCTATAGGGAATGGTACGATTAGGAGGTGTGGCCTTGTTGGAATAGGCATGGCATTGCTGGAGGAAGTGTGTCACTGAGGATGGACTTTGAAGGTCAAGCAAGGACTAGTGTCTCAGTCTCCTTCTGCTGCCTGCAGATCAAGATGTTGAACTCTCAGCTATCTCTCCAGCACCATGTCTACCTGCATGCTGTCATGTTTCCCGCCATGATGATAATGGATTAAACCTCTAAAACTCTAAGTTAGCTCCAATTAAATGATTTCCTTTATAAGAGTTGCCTCTGTCATGGCGTCTCTTCACAGCAATAAAACCCTCACACGGAACTTGGTACCAGGGACTCAGGTATTGCTGTGATAGGCCTGCCTGACCATGCTTCTGTTCGGAGAAATGTGGATTAGAAAAACAGTTGAATGCTTTAAATGGGACTTAACGGACCATTCTAGCAAGAACATAGGAGACATTGGTGCTGATGGTGATTTGAACTGTATCGGGCCTGGTTCACCTGGCTTCAGAAGCATTTTAGTACATGACCTAGAGACTGTTTTTGTGAAGAATGAAGCTGCTTTTTTTTTTCAAAGTCTTTTTTTTAATTAATTTTTTTATTAGATAATTTCTTCATTTACATTTCAAGTGTTATCCCATAAGTCCCCTATACCCTCCCCTCACCCTGCTCCCCTATCCACCCACTCCCACTACTTGGCCCTGGCATTCCCCTGTACTGGGGCATATAAACATTGTTAGACCAAGGATGAAGCTGCTTTTTAACCCTGGTCCAAAAAGTTTTTTTTTTTCTTGGTTTTGTTTTGAGGCGAAAGCTTTAGTTTTGGGTGAATTCTCATGACAGAAGAAATTTCAAAACAGCCCAATACTACTTTGATGTGTGGTTAGCAGTGGTCACTCTTATCCAGACCAAACTGAGCAAGGAAAAATACAACAAGCACAATTTGAGGAGTAGAGGGGCACCAAGAAGTAGAAAGGAGCCAAGTCCTATGTTCAAGGAGATAAAGAGATTAAAGAAAAACTGGATGTTAAATGGATTAAAAGGATTGGCAATCTCATGGAAGACCCCACCCAGCTGCCTTTCTACCTGGTGGAAGGAATTAAAGAATAGTTTAGGGCCAGGTGTGGTGGTGCTCCCCTTAATCCCAGCACTCTGGAAGGAAACAGAAAGGTGGTGAGGATGTAACTGAATGAGGGGACAAAGTTCCAGCTCCATCAAGCAGCAAAACTAGGCTTTAGAGTCAAGGATAGAAGAGGTTATGGAATCTCCCCCCTGGGACTAAGGAAAAGTTGCTGAGGCCAAGTGTACGGCACAGGTGTTCCTGCATGGAAGCCTAGAGAGGCCACCATGTGAAGCTCTTATGGTGAAACCTGTATCTTCTTGGAGATGTTGGAAATGCCAGAACCATGGGATACCTGCCAAGGAAAACTGCTAACAAGGGAGTGAAACCAGCCCAAGAGAAAAAGGTATTTGTTGCAGTCAACAAAAGAATTGGAGATCTGAGGAACATTTTGACCTCAAACACAGAGATGACGATTTTAGAGTTTGCCCAGCTGGTTTTCTGTCTTGCTTTGGTCTTCACTACAGTTGCTTGCCTATGTTTTGGAAACAGTAATGTATATCCTCTGCCATTATATGTTGGAAGTATGTGATATGCTATTTTTTTATTTTATTTTACAGGGGATTACAGTTATGAGGTCACAAGATCTCAGAAGAGACTTTGAACTTTTAAATAGGGTTGAGACTGTGATCACCTCTGGGGACTTCTGAGTGGGACTGAGGGCAGCCTTGCATTACTTTATGACTAGAAGCCTATGGGGGCCAGAGAGATGTAGAACTCTCAGCTCCTTCTCCAGTACCATGTCTGCCTGTGTGCGGCCCTGACTCTGGCCACGATGATGATAGACTAAACCTCTGAACTATAAACCAGCCCCAATGGAATGTTTTCATTTATAAGAAGTACGTGGTCATGATGGCTCTTCATAGCAATGGAACATTGACTAAGACAGGAAGGAAGGAAGAGGACAAAGGAAAAAAGAAAGAAAGGTCAGAAAGAAGGTAGGGCTGAAGAAAATAAAACATTGAAATAAAATTTTCAGTTTAAAATTAAATTTGAAGTTACATTAAAATTAAGCATCCTCGGGGCTGGAGAGATGGCTCAATGGGTAAGAGCACTGACTGCTCTTCCGAAGGTCCTGAGTTCAAATCTCAGCAACCACATGGTGGCTCCCAACCATCCGTAATGAGGTCTGACTGAAGACAGCTACAGTGTACTTAAATATAATTAATAAATAATTATTAAAAAAAAAAAAAGAATCCTCTTCCATCTGCTTCCCCATGAAGTTACAGATTCTAACAACAGTACCTGCTACTTTCTCTGGCCTTCAGGGAAGCCTTGGCCTTCTGGGAAGCCTTGGTCCTCCCCACCCCCCTAAAGCTTTGGTCCTCCCAGGAAGCCTTGGCCTTCAGGGATCCCTTGGCCTTCAGGTATGCCTTGGCCTTCCCTGGGCGAAGCAGAGAGGACTAGAAGTGTTTCCTGTCACATTTTAATACTGCTGTGTCACAGAGCTGCAGCCTCACTGTCCATCCTGACAACAGAAACCATGTGGGCAGTGAGAACATTCAAAGAAGACCTAGTTCCAGTTCTTCTCAAAGTATTCAACAAAATAGAATCTGAAGGTACACTACCCAATTCATTCTATGAAGCCACAATTACTCTGATACCTAAACCACATAAAGACACAACAAAGATAGAGAACTTCAGACCAATTTCCCTCATGAATATCGATGCAAAAATACTCAACAAAATTCTCGCCANGTTGGAACACAGGACTCCCAAGGAAGGAGCTAGAGAAAGTACCCAAGGAGCGGAAGGAGTCTACAACCCTCTAGGTGGAAGAATAACATGAACTAACTAGTTCCCCCTGCGCTCATGTCTCTAGCTGCATATATGGAAGAAGATGGCCTAGTTGGCCATCATTGGGAGGAGAGGCCCCTTGGTCATACAGACTCTATATTCCCCAGAACGCCAGGGCCATTACGTGGGAGGGGGTGGGTAGGGGAGCAGGGCGGGGATGCGGGAGGGTAAGGGAAAATTTCTGGATAACATGTGAAATGTAAATGAAGAAAATATCTAATAAAGAGAAAAAAAAAAAAAAGAACATTCACATCACTTCAGCCCTTGTCCAGTGGAAGAAGAGAACAGGAGGTTCCAAGGTCTCCACTGGGATGGCAAAAGTCCCTTGTCTGCTTAAGACACTTATTTCTAACATTAATAGTCTTAATCATATTCTGATGGTGGTTTTATTTTTCAGTGACTGAAGAATTCTATTCCAAAAGTGTCATCTCCCTGTGTAAAAATACAGGGCTGTGCACACACTGCAAGCAAAGCATAGGGACTTCCAAATGCAAATGAATGAGGGAATCCTCCCTGCCGTGAGCATGTTTATAGACGACAAGTTCTTGAGAAAATAAATTGAAAGCATATATACTCTTCAGTAGACATATATAAACCCATGAATTCATATAAATGTCTTTATACATTCATACACACAGAAATTATTCTTGCTGATGATGAACAGTCATGAACTGTTTAAAATACCCATTGCTCTTCACCAAGGTCAGCAGGGACATCTATGTTGCAAAGGGAAGTGGGAAGCCTTGCCGAGGACCACCCTGGAGCTGGATCCAGAGAGGCGAAGAGTCCAGAGTGAGGGAGATGAACTGCACACAGGTAACCATGCTTTGAGTTTAGGGGGATGGGGAGGGTGCTTTGAAGAAGGCCCTTTCATTGACAGAAAGATGAAAGAGGAGATGAACAGAGAGGTTTGGATGGACGCTGGAGGGCTCCAAAGCACTAGAAATGAGTGCTTTGTGAACTCTGGAGTAGCCAGGCCTCTCTGGGGTGGCCCTTGCATATAATCCCAGCAGAGGCAGGAGGTTCAGAGGTTCAAGGTCACCCTCAGCTGTTCATTAACTTCAAGGTTGGCCTTGGCTACAAGGACAGTATGTAAACAAGCAAACCACTAATAAGTAAATAACTTTAAAAACAGCTCTGGGGCTGGGCTCAGCGGTTAAGAGCACTGACTGCTCTTCCAGAGGTCCTGAGTTCAATTCCCAGCAACCACATGGTGGCTCACAATCATGTGTAAAGGGATCTGACACCTTTATCTGGTGTGTCTGAAAACAGTTACAGTGTACTCATATACATTAAAAAAATTTTTTTTAATCTTAAAAAAAAAAGCAAACAACTCTAAAACAATCTGGTGATGAAAGACCCACAACATAAGGACTCCCCCATGTTCTGACTCAGGAGAGGTGACACCCCAAATCACGCACGAGAAATGGTAGCAGACATAATTTCAATTCTCCTCACACTATTCCACAAAATAGAAAAAAAAATAGAATTGGTACTCTACCCAGTTCATTCTATGAAGGTGCTACCTAAACCAAATAAAGACCCAAGAAATAAAGAGAATTTCAGACCAATTTCCCTTATGAATATTGATGCAAAAATACTCAGTGAAATTCTCACAAACTGAATCCAAGAACACATCAAAGCAATCATCCATGATGATCAAGTAGGCTTCATCCCAGGGATGCAAGGATGGTTTAATATACAGAAATCCATCAATAGAATCCAACAAACTCAAGGACAAAAACCACCTGATCATCTCATTAGATGCTGAGAAAGCATTTGACAAAATCCAACACCTATTCATGATAAAAAGCCTTGGAAAGATTAGGAATTCAAGGTCCATACCTAACCATAATAAAATCAATATTCAGCATACCAGTAGCCAACATCAAAGTAAATGGAGAGAAGCTAGAAGCAATTCCACTAAAATCAGGGACTAGGCAAGGCTGCTCACTTTCTCTCTACCTATTTAATATAGTACTTGAAGTCCTAGCCAGAGCAATTATACAACAAAAGGAGATAAAGGGGATACAAATTGGAAAAGAAGAAGTCAAAATATCACTATTTGCACATGATATGATAGTATAAGTGACCCTAAAAAAGATTCCAGCACAGAATTCCTAAACCTGATAAACAGCTTCAGTGCAGTAGCTGGATATAAAATTAACTCAAACAGATCAATGGCCTTTCTCTCCACAAAGGATAAACAGGCTGAGAAAGAAAAATAGGGAAACAACACCCTTCACAATAGTCACAAATAGTATAGCATACCTTGGTGTGACTTTAACTAAGGAAGTGAGAGATCTGTATGATAAGAACTTCAAGTCTCTGAAGAAAGAAATTGAAGAAGATCTCAGAAGATGGAAAGATCTCCCATGTTCATGGATTGGCAAGATCAATATAGTAAAAATGGCTATCTTGTCGAAAGCAATCTACAGATTCAATGCAATCCCTATCAAAATTCCAACTCAATTCTTCACTGAGTTAGAAAGGGCAATTTGTAAATTCATCTAGAATAATAAAAAACTTAGGATAGCAAAAAATCTTCTCAACAATAAAAGAACCTCTGGTGGAATCACCATGCCTGACATTAAGCTGTACTACAGAGCAATTGTGATAAAAACTGCATGGTACTGGTATAGTGACAGACAGGTAGATCAATGAAATAGAATTGAAGACCCAGAAATCCACACACCTATGGTCACAAGATCTTTAACAAGGGAGCTAAAACCGTCCAGTGGAAAAAGGACAGCATTTTCAACAAATGGTTCTGGCACAACTGGCGGTTATCATGTAGAAGAATGTGAATTGATCCATTCTTATCTCCTTGTACAAAGCTTAAGTCTAAGAGGATCCAAGACCTCCACATAAAACCAGAGACACTGAAATTTATAGAGGAGAAAGTGGGGAAAAGCCTCGAAGATATGGGCAAAGGGGAAAAATTCCAAAACAGAACAGCAATGGCTTGTGCTGTAAGATCAAGAATTGACAAATGGGACCTCATAAAATTGCAAAGCTTCTGTAAGGCAAAAGACACTGTCAATAAGACAAAAAAGCCACCAACAGATTGGGAAAGGATTTTTACCAATCCTAAATCTGATAGGGGACTAATATCCAATATATACAAAGAGCTCAAGAAGCTGGACTCCAGGAAATCAAATAACCCCATTAAAAAATGGGGTACAGAGCTAAACAAAGAATTCTCAACTGAGGAATACCGAATGGCTGAGAAGCACCTGAAAAAATGTTCAACATCCTTAATTATCAGGGAAATGCAAATCAAAAAAACCCTGAGATTCCACCTCACACCAGTCAGAATGGCTAAGATCAAAAATTCAGGTGACAGCAGATGCTGGAGAGGATGTGGAGAAAGAGGAACACTCCTCCATTGCTGGTGGGATTGCAAGCTTGTACAACCACTCTGGACGTCAGTCTGGCAGTTCCTCAGAAAATTGGACATTGTACTACTGGAAGATCCAGCAATACTTCTCTTGACCATATACCCAGAAGATGTTCCAACTGGTAATAAGAACATATGTTCCACTATGTTCATAGAAACCTTATTTATAATAGCCAGAAGCTGGAAAGAACCCAGATGTCCCTCAACAGAGGAATGGATGCAGAAAATGTGGTACTTTCACACAGTCGTTACTTTCTAATTAATAATTTTTTAATCTCATCACTTGGGAGGCAGAGGCAGGCGAATTTCTGAATTCAAGGCCAGCCTGGTTTACAGAGTCAGTTACAAGACAACCAGGGCTATACAGAGAAACCCTGTCTCGAAAAACAAAAACAAACAAACAAAAAAAAAACAACAACAAAAAATTAAACTTTGTTGTGGCCATGGAAAACTCTTGCTCCCATGGGCCTTGCTTGAATGCTTTGAAGGGGCCAATTGAGCGATAGAGAACATATGAAGTATCCAGTAATCTTTCAAATTTCTTACTTGAGGACATCTTTAGTAACTGATTCCATCCAGTACACATCTGAGGCCCCACAACATTCCATTCTATGTTTATGAACAGACCTTACTCAATTAAACACTAACACTAGAACCAAGAACAGTTTAGCAATACCTTGTCCTTTTTCCAAAGTTTGGATGCTAGCAGGAGCAGGTGGCATAATGTTAATCTCACTGATATAATCTTTATCTACAACTGCTGAAAAATCTGTAAGCCTTTCATATAAATAGTATTTCTGCATATTATCTATCCAGCATCTCCTTATAGTAAAGGTTCAAATATGCCAGTAGGTATGCCTTCACCCCCATTTCTGGTGTTAGTACAAATGTGGAGATGGTACTCGTGTTATGTCTGTTACTGGCTAGTAATTCCCTAGAATGCCCAAGACTCCCATGTATCATTCTATTCACCCTTGTTCCTTTTTCTTTGTTGAATGACTACTAATAATTAAGGCACCATTTATACTTGGAGGGCTGCCGCAGAGAAAATTATTGAGTACATGAAAGCCCAATACCAACACTGTGACAGATGTAGTCATTAACATCTTTTTTTCAAAGGAATGTATGGTAGTCTGGCATACAATGTTAGTATTCTCAAACACCATAAGTACAATAAGCATCCCTGCTTTTCCAACACCAACCAGGTGACAGATTGTTTGCAAAATGTGAGAAATAAATCTTGATGTGGCTCATGGGGGACTTGTCTAATTTTACAAAGTTTCTCCGTGTTTCTTCCAGAATCTAGTATCTTATGCCATTCTTGTTGCGCCAAAGCATTTATTTGACCACATGCCTCAATTAGCTGTATAATCTATTGTTGAGCAACACTATACATACCTCCTCTTGCTAACAAAATTTATTGGCACATTGTTTTGCTCACTTTTGCTAGCTTGGTCTTGAAAGCTTTTTGAATAATCAGTCCTCGATAGTAAATATTCAAATATTTACCCCTCAGCAAGACAGACCATAGTACTAAGATCTTCCAATCAGAAGGAACAAAAGTGTATCCAGAGATAGAATCAAGAAGACACAAACAAAAAAGAGCAGCAGACCCATATTGAGCACAAGCCTGCTTAAGATCCTTAAGAATCATAAATTAAATGGGTATAGAATTTCTATCTCACTACTGGGTTATTAGGATTGGGTGTTTCATTTACTGGAAAAAAGAGGGAATCTTTCCATGTCCTCTCCTATCTTATAGAGCCTCTTGCATTGAACCTATATCATGGTTTAAAAGGGGTTGATTCTTTGGGGGGGGGAAATTTTCTTAATATCCTCATTAAAAGATTAAATGAGGCAAGGAAAAAAAAACTCTCCATGCTATCTGGAGCTGCACTTGATGATAAATGGTTAGGAACAAGGAATTAGAGAAGGAAGAAGATGAGCAAAATCAGAAAATGGAGGAGGCAGCACTTAACTTCAATAGAGAGACACTAGACAATATATCTGCAGGCTCTCATTTTTATTCTCTTTTGAGTGTTCTGCATTTTCCTGATCACTTACATTTTTTATTTAATTTAATTTGTTTTTTTATTACTGTACATAAGTACACTGTATCTGTCTTCAGACATACCAGAAGAGGGAATCAGATCTCATTATGGATGGTTGTAAGCCACCATGTGGTTGCTGAGATTTGAACTCAGGACCTTTGGAACAGGAGTCAGTGCTCTTACCCGCTGAGCCATCTCACCAGTCCTATTTATTTTTTTAAAGGCTTATTTATTTAATTTATGTATGTGAGTACACTGTAGCTGTATAGAGGGTTGTGAGCCATCATGTGGTTGTTGGGAATTGAATTTTTTTTTTTTTTTTTTTGACTTCTGCTTGCTTCGGTCAGCCCACTTGCTTCGGTCAATTCTGCTTGCTCAGTCCCTGCTTCCTCTGGCCCAATGATTTACTTATTATTATACATAAGTACACTGTAGCTGACTTCAGACACACCAGAAGAGGGCATCCGATTGAATTATGGTGGTTGTGAGCCACCATGTGGTTGCTAGGATTTGAACTCAGGACCTTCAGAAGAGAGTCAGTGCTTTTATCTGATGAGCCATCTCGCCAGCCCTTTAATTTTATTTCTTTTTTCAACTTCTGTTTTTATTTCTTACCAAAGCTGAAAAGCATCACTAGGAGTTTTTTTTCTGCCCCCTTGCATCAGCTTCTTCCTTAATTGCTCTACCTGAGACTACATTCTGGGATCCAGAGATCTCTCTTTAGGGAAAGAAGGCTGAAGTTTGCGAATGAACTCCAGGAATTTCACCAATTGATGATGTCTACTTCAACTTCTTTCCACACAAAAATGTTTGCAGAACGTTTGTAAACAAGTGTTGCTCATTTAACCCTATCTCATTTTTACCTCCAATGAGTTAACCTCCTGCCTTGTTATACTTGTACATTTATCACAATTAGTAGTTTCCCATGTTAATTTTTTTCTTTTCCTTAAATTCACATATTTCAAGTCCCTGTTCAAGGCTCTACCTCTAAGTACCAATGCTTACTTACTGAGCCAGAGTTTCCTGATATGGTTGGTAGGAATTAAAAACAAGCTGGGTTGGAGGAGTACTGGATGTGTTTTCCAGGCACCTTTGAAACTCATTGAGAATTGCACAAACTAACACTACACAAGGTTGCCAAGAGTAAGTTATCTGGGATCAAATAATTGTAATTTGTGTTGATATTTTGCTTTTATAATCGATGCGCTTCCCTACTCTACTCAAGATAGGGATTTTCTTTCAGAACCTAAAGCTAAAAACTAAAGATCTAAAAATATTTTGTGTAACAAGAGAAATAACTCCAGGAAATCCAGGACACAATGAAAAGACAAAATCTAAGGATATTAGGTATAGAAGAGAGTGAAGCCTCCCAAATTAAGGGGCCAGCAAATATCTTCAACAAAATTATAGAAGAAAACTTCCCTAACCTAAAGAAAGAAATGCCTATGAACACACATGAAATCTAGAGAACTCCAAATAGATTGGACCAGAAAAGAAATGCCTCCCATTAGTAATAATCAAACACCAAATGTGCTAATCAGATAAAAAAAAAAAATAAAAGCAGTAGGGGAAAAATGTCAAGTTAACATATGAAGGCAGACCTATTAGAATTACACTAGATTTCTCACCAGAGACTGTGAAAACTAGAAGATCCTGGGCAGATGTCATATAGACCTGAAGAGAACAAAAATGCCACCCCAGGCTATTGTACCCAACCAAAGTATCAGTTACTGTAGATGGAGAAACCAAGATATTCCATGACAAAACCAAATTTACATAATATCTTTCCATAAACCCAGCCCTACAATGGATAATAAATGGAAAATACCAACACAAGGAGGGAAACTATACCCTAGAAAAAGGAAGAAAGTAATCTACTATAAACAAACCCAAGATAGCCACACAAACATAATTCCACTTCTAACAATAACAACAACAACAACAAAAAAAAAAACAGGAATTAACAATCACTATTCCTAACATCTTATAATTAATGGAATCACTTCCCTAATAAAAAGAATAGAGACTAGCAGACTGCATACATAAACAGGACCTAGCATTTTGTGGCATTCTGGAAACACACCTCAATGTCAAAGACAGCCACTATCTCAGAGTAAAAGGCTGGAAAATTTTTTCCAATCAGATGGTCCCAAGAAAAAAATCTAGAGTAGCCATTCTAATGTTGAATAAAATCAATCTTCAAGCAAAAGTCATCAAACAAGGAAGGACTGTTCATACTCACCAAAAAAAAAAAAATCTATGAAATGGTCTCTCTTGGGCTGGTGAGATGGCTCAGCAATTAAGAGCACTGACTGCTCTTCCCAAGGTCCTGAGTTCAAATCCCAGCAACCACATGGTGGCTCACAACCATCTGTAATAAGATCTGACTCTCCTGGAGTGTCTGAAGACAGCTACAGTGTACTTACATATAATAAATGAATAAATAAATAAATAAATAAAATGATCTCTCAATTCAAAACATATATGCTCCAAATGCAAGGGTACCCATATTCATCAAAGCAACTTTATAAAAGTATCAAAGCATACATTGCAACTCACCCACATTGCAACACCCCACTCTCACCAATGGACAAATCATAGAAAGAGAAACTCAAAGAGACACAGTGAAACTATCAGAAGTTATGGACCAAATTGGATTTAACAGATATCTATAGAATATTCCATCCAAAAACAAAAGAATATACCTTCTTCTCAGCATCTTATGGTACCTTCTCCAAAATTGACCATATAATTGGTCACAAAACAGGTCTCAACAGATATAAGAAGATTGAAGAAATCATATGCATCCTATCAGATCACCACGGACTAAGCCTTGTTCTCAATTGCAACAAAAACAACAGAAAGTCCACACACACATGGAAGTTGAACAATGCTCTACTCAATATGATAACTTGGGCAAGGAAGAAATAAAGAAAAAAATTAAAGGCTTTTTAGAATTTAATGAAAATAAAGACATATCATACCAAAACTTATGGGACACAATGGTGTGTGGTAAGAGGAAAACTCATAGCTCTAAGTACCTCCGAAAAGAAACTGGAGAGAGCTTACACTAGCAACTTGACAGCACACCTGATAGCTCTAGAACAAAAGGAAGCAAATTCATCCAAAAGGAGTAGATCACAGGAAACAATCAAACTCAGGGCTGAAATCAACCAAATAGAAACAAAAAGAACTATACAAAGAATCAAACAAAACCGCGAGCTGGTTCTTTGAGAAAATCAACAAGATATATATACCCTTAGCTAGACTAAACACAAAGGGCAGAGAGATAGTATCCAAATTAATAAAATCAGAAATGTACTGGGACACATAACAACAAAATACATCTTAAAATAATTATTCTGTTTGTTGAATTTTAACAGTTGAACATATTAAAATCATGTTATACAAATTTCATGGAAATATTATTGATAATTTTTCTCACTGTGTTTGCAATTAGCATTTTCTTAATATTTAACTTCAAAGTTTTTGCTATTTTAAAATTTTTTAAATGTGCTTACTGATAAAATAATTTCTCTCCTAGAAACGCTGATAATTTAAGTAAATGGATTGTTAGAAAATGTACACACACACATTTATATATATATATATATATATATATATATATATATATATATATATATATATATATATATATAATGTGTTTTAAATACTGTCTCACTATGTCAGGTAGTATCATATAAGGGCTTTTGAATACATTTCTTAATGATTCATTTTTAATATTTTATTCTACTATGCTTAACTCCCAAAGAATATTTTTTATGTTTTGAAACAATTTAGTGTTCAACATTAGATATAGGATCCTCAGTTATGGATAGTATTAAATATTCATTAATGATATTTTAGTGTATGAAAGGATATGAATAAAAAAGTTGAACAAGCCGGGCGGTGGTGGCGCACGTCTTTAATCCCAGCACTTGGGAGGCAGAGGCAGGTGGATTTCTGAGTTCGAGGCCAGCCTGGTATACAAAGTGAGTTCCAGGACAGCCAGGGCTATACAGAGAAGCCCTGTCTCGAAAAACCACACACACACACACAAAGTTGAACAAATTTTTATGTATTATTTAATTCTCATGATACTCCATATTATTAATATGTTTGGTGTGTAAAATGTATTTAAATAATAAAAAAGGAAACACATTGACACTCTTGTACTACAGTGTGTTCTTATGATAGTTCTATTGCCCTATTTGTTATTCTCTTCTTACTGTGCCTAATATGTAGACTAACCTTTATTAGAGCCATGTAAATATAAAATTATGATATTCTATATTTATATATTATATGATATATATATATATCACACCATATGTATGTGCATGTGTGTGTATGCATAAGATTCTGCACACTTTGTGGTTTCAGCTCTCTTGGTCATCTTGGATTACATTCCCCACGGATTCGGTATGGTTACTGTCCTATAAAATGCTAGTGAATGGAAGAACTAGCTTGGGAAACATATCCACCAATAGATGGCAGTGCTGATTTAATTTCTAGACAGATTATTAGAGCAGAAAAGCAGTAAATTGCTAAAAAAAAAAAAATGGCTATTTCACTTTGGCTTTCTACAATGCATCTTTTCCCACCCGCCACTGTCCTTGTTATCTCTCTGAGGTATGGCTGCTACTGTCCTATGCAACAAACACTGCCTGAGCAAAGTTGAAGCAAAGTTAACTAATGCTTAACTAGTGCTAGTCTCTGATCTCTTCCAAACTACATTCAAATAAGTGGTAAGATTGTTGTGAGTCCTGTACTCAAATATGGAAGATGACCTCATGGCTTAAGATACTAATCACAATCATCCAAAGTACTTTTTAATGATGACATTATTTTGAACCTATTCAATTATTACTATTAAATGCACTATCTATACATGTTACTTTAAACATTTCCTTCAAGCAATGATCCTCACCATTCTGAGTCTGATATATTTTTAGAATGTACAATATCCACACTTACCAGCATATGTATATGTATACACACACACATACACACACACACACACACACGTGACTTTTCATATCTGACTGTTCCACATCTATGAATTCAGTCAACTTTAGATAGTAACTAATTTTTAAATTGTGTCTGAAATATGTATACACAGATGCAACAGTGGCATGAATGTTAAAGGGCAACAACCACATTTCTTTTAATTAGACTGAGGGACTACTCTTCAGGAGAAAATTCATACCAGTACTGTAAACCTGGTTTTTAAAAAATACGCATGGGGAGGTCATAGGGTCTATGGGGAACCTACAACTGATGTTCTGCCAAATAAACATGATACCAAACTGCTTTTAAATATTTATGCTTATGTCCATAGACAAATGCTGCTCTCAGCCTTTGTTGGAGAAGCTTCTATTTGCAGTGGAGAATGGTTAATACTGAGACTCATAAGTCATTAAAGTTCAGGGAATAGGTGATTGTTGAAGGCTCAGCACTAAATGGGACATCTATATCACCCTTTCCAAGGCTTAGGAAATATTGCAGCAGAGTTGGTAGAAAGAACTGAAGGAGTGAAACACTGTCTTCTGAGTATGGCACAATAACATGCAGTGATGGATTGGCAGCAGCAAGAGTTACCTACACAAACAGTGCTCAGCAGCATCCTTTCACATGAGAGCGGGGTTCATTAGGTCTCACCCACCTTAGAATATGGTAGGCAAGTTAATTTCTAGGGCAGAGACAGTCATATTCTTCAGTAGTATAACCTCTACTAGACTGATGTGGTTCAAGTAAATAAGCTCCCACCCATGTTTATGCAGGCAACTCTTTTTAAATGCGGTGGAACACACAAAAAAGCAACATGAAAACAGGGGGCCCTTCTGGGAAGAAGTAGGGCCTTAGTAAGAGAAGGAGTGGGATAAAAGACTAATGGGTGGATCAGTGTATTTTATATACATGTGTAAAATTGTAAAAGAATGTACTTTAAATGTTGTATCAAAAGTGAATACATTATCGTTTGTTATTTCCTAAACAATTCACCATATTGACTAATTGCATACCAAAATTCAATCTTCACTTAAAAAAAATAAACTAGGAAAAAATATCCAAGACTGGCCTAGTGGTAAGCTAAGACAAGAGTAAGGTAAGTTCCAGGCCAACAGCAGGCACTCTAAGAAATCTACAGATGATTAAAACAAACAGGAGGATATTTATGTACTGTGAAAATTCTGTACTATTTTATAAGAGAGGCTTGAAAATCATTGAATTTTGGTATTGAAGGTGATCCTGGAACCAATTTTCCAAGATAACAAAGGACAACTACATTTGTATATAACTATATTATACATGTACATAAATACACATAGGATATATAAAACATACTACATATATATTTTTGTTTTCTTCTTATTTTTATCTACTCTCTACAGCCTGCTCAGTTGGGATTGTTATCTCCATTCTTGGTCCCCAAAGTGTTTTGTTCTTTAACTCTATTTACTTCATTAGAATTATTTTTAAGATCATACAAGGAACATGTGCTTATTTTCAAAATATGAACTTCCAAACAGGGAAGACATAAATGAATTCATGAGAAAGGAAGAGGGAGAATATAATTAAATGTTTATAGCCAATTCTGCATTGAGAGAAGCAAAGAGCAGTCTGTTTAAAATTGGCTGAAAAAGAAATTGGACTCTCATGTACAAAAAAAAAAAAAACACAAACCACAAACTGTATACTTTTCACAAATAGCATGAAATGTAACTCTTAGAAGTAGCTTGTGTTTAATGATGATATTTTTAGACCTAATTAATATGTAAAATTTCAGCTTTGTGAAAGATACTCTTATAAGAATTATAATATAGTTATAAAAGAAGAATAAATTATTGTGCATTAAGAGAACACATGCAAGGTAGGTCCAGTGTCATGCACCTATGACCCCAGCACTAGAGAAGCTAAAGCAAAAGCAAAAGGCCAATCGGGAGTATGAAGCAATGCCTTCACTTAAGAAAAGAACAACAAAAAAGATCTAAACAGAACCCTTACAGATTAACAATAAAGAGGGCATATGGCAATATGGCTCAGTGATAGAGTGCTTATCTCCCATGAAGGATCTGGTGAGTTAGATCCCCAGGAACACAGAGGAAGGGGGGAGAAGGAGGGAGGGGGAAAGGAAGGGGAGAAGGAGGGAGAGGGAGAGAGACAATCCTAGAAGATTGTGACCCTATAATAGAGTACTGCATGTAGCAAAGCTAAGTGACATGAAACATGTATGGCATAGGCTTACTGAAGGTGTGGCCAACTGAGTGAGGTTTATACTGCTCGGGGGTAAGCTCTTATATTAAGTTTCTTTCAGGTTATCTTTTCTTTTGTTTTCAGCTAACCTGTATGCATTTCCACTCACCATTTTAACCCTTGTATGAGTAAAAATGTACCTACCAGTACATTTAGTTTAAAAGATGAAAGGGGCATGTTAGCCTAAGTAACTATGGAAATGAACTATGTCTACAAATATAAAAGAACGTGCCTGTAAGATCTGCGGCATGGTGGCTGATAATTGTCCCTCATAAGGTCACACACAGGTTTGATGCCACTTGCATATGTTGAGTTGGATTCAACTATTAAATAAGAGGATAGTGGATAGTAAAAAGTCTCTCAGTGTTGGAGTGGAGTTTATAAACAATTAAAGATGCTAGAATTATAGCTGTGATAATAGACTCATAAACAAACCTCAGTAAAATTTGTTTTTAGCATAATATAGGCAGAAATTATTAGATATGCACATACACACATATCATAGTATAACAAATTTCTTGTTTTACCTTCTCAGAATTAGTATAGTATACAACTCATACCTCACATATCTACCACTAAGATCAACATGAGGAAAGCTAGTGTTCAACAAAAAGAATTAGATTCCTTGGAGAAACAGGTAATACTAGGATTGGAGCAGGGAACACACAGGGTAAGTCTAAAGTATCTTAAAGTATCAAAAGTAAGTATTTCTAAAATGCAAGGATGTGAAGGTGTCCCCTCTAACAAAGCATCCAACTGGAAAAGCTCCCAAAAGCCAAGGCGGGAACTTTGAGAGCAGCAAGAGATACACCATAGGATTAGAGTATAATCCAGATTCTAAAAAAAATACTTGTAAATCTGTATTGGCATAAAAATTGTGGAGTCTCTTTTCTCCTACCATTACACAGGATCAATAGGTTCAACTTCGATAAACAGGCTTATACTGCAAGCACTTTTACTCAGTGGGAAATCTCATCAGCCCATAAATAAATAACTGAATCATTCAATTAGTAGAAAGTAAGAAACAAGCCTTTGATGCTGAGGAATTATGTCATCAAACACAAGGACAACCTGAGAAAATCTACCAGCCAAGAACACCCTGTGGAAGTACAATGGTCAGCTCTGGGATACTGGGTAGAATCTGAGAACAGAAAAGGAAGCATCCTGTGAACACCAGGAAAAGCTGAGTAAAGTTCAGGCTGTAGAGAATGCTAATGGTTTTCAATACTGTTGATTTATTATGGCAAATTCCCATGTGTGTGTGTGTAATGTTGGTGACCCTGGAAGCAGGATATAGGGCCTGTGAGAGAAAACCTTGGAGAGTACTTGGAGTTCTGTAAATCAGATTTTCTTAACAATAAGAACTGTGACAGAAGCCTAAATTACAAGTCAATTCTAGTGATCCATACACTAGGCCTAATTTTTTTTTTCTGAGACAGGGCTTCTCTGTATAGTCCTGGCTGTCCTGGAACTCACTCTGTAGACCAGGCTGGCCTTGAACTCAGAAATCCACCTGCCTCTGCTTCCCAAGTGCTGGGATTAAAGGTGTGCACCACCACGCCCGGTCTAATTTCTTTACAGTAGGTTAATAATAATCTAAAGCATCATTGTGATTTCACAACTTTTTCCCAAAGACTATTGAACTACTATTATCCCAATTAATATCAATGTCTGCTGTAGCATTTTCATAGACTTACAAGAATTTTCAAATGAGGCTTGCTCTGAATCTCTACGGGAAACACATGATAATGAGTTAGATTAATACAGTGCATGGGAGTTATTGTTGCGACTTAATCAATATAAGTAAGCACACACACATATACCCCAACACACACATACAACCTTTCAGATTAAATGTCAATTTCTTGCTCCAAATATCAAATCTCTTAATAAAGAAATGTTTCAGGTACTGAGCTCTTGCTCACTACAAGGAACACATAGCTTATTCTCATACAACAAATTTGCACTGATTGAAAGTTACTAATGATGGGTGTGGTAGTTTAAATAAGAATGTCCCCCATGGGCTCATATATTTGGGAGTGGCACTACTTTAGAAAAGTTAGGGGGGATGGCCTTGTTGGAGGAAGTATTACACTTCTACATCTGAATCCAGATATAGAATTCTCTACTACTTCTCCAGCGCCAGTGTGCCACCATGCTGTCCACCATGATGATAATGGACTAAACCTGTGCTCAGGTACCATTCATCTGTCTTGTCACATCTTCTATTCTACTCTTTCCTATAGGCCATAGGGTCTTTTAATTGATAAGTGATGCACCCATGCAATACACAAAATTATCTATACTCCAGGATGTCAAAGCATTAGAAATATAACAAAAGGGTGGTAACAGGACAGTAAAGCTCAGGCTTCTTTGTGGAAAGTTCAGACCTGTGCCATGTCAGGCAGAAAAGCCTGACGAAGAAACATTTTCAAAGCAATGGAAGCTCCCAGGCAGCCCCAGCTCAGACCTGGCCCCACAGCACCTGTTCCGTACTTGTTCTCCCTATCACCACCATCCAGGATGTTCAGTTCTGGAGATGATGCAAGATATTCTATGTTCTCTGTTATGTCCTGGCTGTCACCAGGTGCCCAGAAAACCTACCCAGAAGACTAGCACCATAAAGGAAAGAACCCAGGGATTCCCAAAAACCCTTTAGTACTGGTCTTGGAAGAACTGTGCAGGGTGTGGCATTGTTGTGTGAAGACCAGATCATAGTCCCTAACATTTGCCATGGGAATTGATCCTGTGTGTCATTATTGTTGACCTTTTTATTATTCTCTTGATCCTATAGAGAGAGTTTCAATCAATTAGAATCCTGTTTTGCTCCACTGTTCTCTGAACTTTGAATATAGATGTAGACTACATGCAATGTATGAAGACCCAGACTCATCTCCAAAACACACAAACTTGGGAAAGAGTCAACAGAAGCAGAGGATTTGGACGCAAGCTAAGAAAAGCTGGGAGGTCCAAATTGAAAGGTGATGAAATACTGTTTCCAGAGAAAGAACTATGAGATGTCTCAACATTCCACACAGAATGAATGGCTGCTCTTCAAAAAAGACTCCATCTACAGCAGATTTTCTAAACAAAGCTCCCAGATTGCCAACAATTTAAGCCAAAATAATCCCCCAAGATATTTCAGGTTAATGAAGAATGACTTGCAGGATTAATACATGAGAATGTAAACAGCAATCATCAGTTTTAAGAGAGCCAGAAAAAGCTTCTACAAGAAGATGAAGTAAGCTAGTTCTGATGACTCACACTTACCTCTGGACTGAGGAAGGGCCTGCTGCCATAGGAAGATCACTTAGAGTTCCAGGCCAACCTGGACTACAAGGTGAATCTCAGTCCAAAACAAAAAGTGGAAATCAATAGCAATAAATAATAGTAAGAATGAAAGATAACACAGAGGAGGAGGAAGAGGAGCAGAGAGGAAGGGAAGATGAGAATGGTGAGAGGAAGAAAGGAAGGAGGAGAAGAAAGAGGAGACAAAGGGGAAAAGGGGGCATATTAGGGAATGTTCTGAACCATCAGATTAACAATGAAGGAGCGTCCACTTGTAACTGTTAAGATCTTCTTTGTTCACAGACAGTACTTGTTGACACTGAACCTCACTGCATCTATAGGAACAAGACCCAGAGATGAGAAGCCCTTCATCAGACCAACCACATCCCAATCTAGCCCTACTCTATAAAAACAAAGCACATTTTATTCTAAATCTGGTAGATGCTTTACTTTAAATAAAGTCACAGGCCAGTGTTTTTAGATGTGGAATCCAACAGAAGTGATACCAAAAAGTGACCTTGATGTCTTAGTTAGGATTGCTGCAATAAAACACCATGACCAAAGCAACAGGCTCGTACTGCCACATTACTGTTAACCATTAAAGGCAGTCAGTACAGGAACTCAAACAGGGCAGGAACCCTGAAGCAGAGATGATGCTGAGGCCTTGGAGGGGTGCTTCTTACTGGCTTACTCCCCATAGCTTGCTCAGTCTGCTTTCTTGTAGAACCAAGGACCAGCAGCCCAGGGATGGCACTGCCTACCACGGACAAGGCCCTCCTCAACCAATCACTCATTAAGAAAATGCCTTATAGCTGGGTCTTAGGGGAGTCATTTTCTCAATCAAGGGTCCCTCCTTTCAACTGACTCTAGCTTATGTCACATTGACAGAAAACTAGCTAAGACACCTTGGTAATCTCATATGAATTCTCTCTTGCTCTCACTCTCTCACTCTCATGCTCTATCTCTGATGAATAATCGAGGCATCTGTTTTTGCCCTTGTTCTTCCTACTCAGCTCTTTATTCCATTCCTGGTCTCTTGTTTCCAATAGATCCAAAGACCCTTTCGATGAGAAGGGTGCTCCCTTTCTCCCTCTCCTCTAGGAAACATGTATGAAGCTTGTAGAGATGGCCTCCCACCAAGAAATTTCTCTAGATAATCTCAATGTGGAATGGAATCTGTCCTCACCCTGAGGTTTCCTCCTACTCTTCCTCAGGTGGACTTTTATCCTAACCATTCATTCAGAGTAGACGCCATCTCTAAATAAATTGGAATTGGGACATTTAGAATCACAACCAGAAACCTGAGCGCATTTGACTTCTCTTCAGAAGTAACTTGACTCTTCTCTCATTTCCAGTGAATAAATGAAGTCACAGGTGGTTATACTCTTGGTCATGGTCAAGCTAATGGAATTATAATTGTTTTGACAATGATTTGTAAATAAAAAAGAATCATATAAGCAGTTTCAATTTTATTTTATTCTAAATGACATAGCCATTTTTATCTGATTATCTCATGCACTATTACATAAACAATAATGGGATTTTCATACATATATATACATGTGTGTGTCAAACTTCAAAAATAAGCTATCTTTATGACAAGAAATATATGTGCTGCTATACCTTTATGCTTATATAAATTTTAATTGTATTTTTAATAAAAAGTACAGAGGGGTCTCCATGGAATATATAAAGTTGAATAGCAGCTATCAAAAGTGGATGACATCCAAATATCTTTAGTTTAAGTAACAAAACAGCAAAGTCTCTTTTCCATTCCAGAGGGACTGGCTGAGTTGAGTGGCTCTCTATTCCCAGTGAAAGGCAGCATCAACAGCAGATGGCATGAGCCACAGCCTAAACTACACAGGCTCTGAAAATTTTGCACTGTTCTTTCAGTAATGGGCATGTTAAGGAGTGGATAAAGACAGCAAAGCCAGACATACAATATGCATCACAAGCATGAGCAGAACAGAATGCTAAGGAAACTCTCTGCTTGGTACTCCACACCACCACAAGTGTGGGATGCCATTTCAAAAAGACCCCTGCTATGACAGCAGCCTAGCATTTTAAGACCCACTGTGAACTTTAGTGCTGGGAAACTCAGAACAAGTATTACAGGTCTTTGCCCAGAAACTTGGCCACCAGAATACTTATCTGATGGTAAGACCATTAGGAAAAAACCTAGAAAGAAATTTATGCCAGGCGGTCAAGAAAAACATACACAAGTTCCAAAAGCACACAAGGGCCACCTAGCTTGGGGACAACACCCATACATAACTGGATCCTGAAAGTCTGTCCAGAGGTATGGACAACATGAGCCTCATCTGTGAAACACTGCCCGCTTATGGGGCAGCATCTGTAACCTGGTATTATGAAGGTCAGCCCAACAGTAAGAAGCATTTTAACAATTATCACATAAACAAGATAGGCTAGGATGAAATTATGCTATTGTAGGGAGATGGATACAACTGGTGATTATTGTTTTGACCCAAGTCCTGTCACAGAAAGACAGATGCCATGCTTTCTCTCATTGGTGGTCCTAGATTTTATATAGATACAAAATCATGTATGTATGTATGTAAGACATGAAAGTAGAAATAGGCTTTTTGTGCAGGGTCCCTTTGAGCCTTCATTCTCATCCAGGAGGTGGAGCTGATCCTCAGACCTCTGTGCACCTACCCCACCAGAGAAGAGTTCACCTCCAGGGAGGGCTCTGACCCTGGGACTCAGGAAAGATCACCATCTTCTATCCCTGGTCTCTCAGAGACCAGTCTGGGCAGGAGAATGCATGGGTCACAGAAGCAACAGAGCTTCTTGGACAGGGTCCTTTTAAGACTTCATCCTCAACCAGGAGGCAGAGCTGATCCTCAGACCACTGTGCACCTTCCCTGCCAGAGGAGAGCTTGCCTGCAGCAAGTGCTCTGACCCCTGAGACTCAGGAAGAGTTGGACTCCCGGGGGTGATGACAGAGGCTAACAAAATCACAGGAGGAGTAAGCTCCAGTCAGAGACAGCTAGAACATATAACACCAGAGATTACCAGATGGTGAAAGGCAAACATAAGAATCTTACTAACAGGACAACTCGGCATCATCAGAACCCAGGACTCCCTCCACAGCGAGTCCTGGATACCCCAACACACCAGAAAAAAAAAAGATTCAGATTTAAAATCATATCTCATGATGCTGATAGAGGATTTTAAGAAGGACATTAATAACTCACTTAAAAAAATACAGGAGAAGACTGCTAAACAGGTAGAAGTCCTTAAAGAGGAAGCACAAAGATCCCTCAAAGAAGTACACTGATAAACAGGTAGAAGTCCTTAAAAAGGAAACACAAAAATCCCTTAAAGAATTACAGAAAAACACAACCAAACAGGTGAAGGAATTGAACAAAACCATACAGGATCTAAAAGTGGAAGTAGAAACAATAAAGAAAACCCAAAGTGAGACAACACTGGAGAAAGAAATCGTAGGAAAGAAATCATAGATGTGAGCATTAGCAACAGAATACAAAAGATGGAAGAGAGAATCTCAGGTGCAGAAGAACAATAGAAAACAGGGATACAACAAAGAAAATGCAAAATGCAAAAAGACCCTAACTCAAAACATCCAGGAAATCCATGACACAATGAAAAGTCCAAAGCTAAGGATAGTAGGTATAGATGAGAATAAAGACTTTCAACTTAAAGGGCCAGAAAATATCTTCAACAAAATTATAGAAGAAAACTTCCTTAACCTAAAGAAAGAGATGCCCATGAACATACAAGAAGCCTACAAAACTCCAAATATGGACCAGAAAAGAAATTCCTCCTGACACATAATAATCAGAACAATAAATGCACTAAGTAAAGTTAGAATATTAAAAGCAGTAAGGGAAAAAGGTTAAATAACACATAAAGGCAGACATATTAGAATTACACCAGACTTCTCACCAGAGACTATGAAAGCCAGAAGATCCTGGACAGATGTTATACAGACTCTAAGAGAACACAAATGCCAGCCCAGGCTACTATACCCAGCAAAAGTATCAACTACCATAGATGGAGAAACCAAAGTATTCCATGACAAAACCAATTTCACACAATATCTTTCCATGAATCCAACACAAGGAGATAAACTATGCCCTAGAAAAAGCAACAAAGTAATCCTTCAACAAACCTAAAGAAGATAACTGCAAGAACAGAATTCCAACTCTATCAACAAAAATAACAGGAAGCAACAATTACTTTTCATTAGTATCTCTTAATATCAATGGACTCAATTCCACAATAAAAAGACATAGACTAACAGAATGGCTACATCCACAGAACCCAACATTTTGCTGCATATGGGAAACACACCTCAGGGACAAAGACAGATACTATCTCAGAGTAAAAGGCTGGAAAACAATTTTCCAAGCAAATGGTCCCAAGAAACAAGCTGGAGTAGCCATTCTAAAATGGAATAAAATTGATTTCCAACCCAAAGTTATCAAAAAAGACAAGGAGGGGCACTTCATATTCATCAAAGGTAAAATCTACCAAGATGAACTCTCAATTCTGAACATCTATGCTCCAAATGCAAGGGAATACACGTTTATTAAAGAAACTATAGTAAAGCTCAAAGCACACATTGAACCTCACACAATAATAGTGCGAGATTTCAACACCCCACTCTCATCAATGGACAGATCCTGGAAACATAAACTAAACAGTGACAGTGAAACTAAGAGAAGTTATAAAACAAATGGATTTAACAGATATCTACAGAACATTTTATCTTAAATCAAAGGGATATAATTTCTTCTTAGCACCTCATGGTACCTTCTCCAAAACTGACCATATAATTGGTCACAAAACAGGCCTCAACAGATACAAAAATATTGAAATTATCCCATGCATAGTATCAGATCACCATGGACTAAGGCTGATCTTCAATAACAACATAAATAATAGAAAGCCAACATTCACATGGAAGCTGAACAACACTCTACTCAATGATACCTTGGTGAAGGATGAAATAAAGAAAGAAATTAAAGACTTTTTAGAATTTTAATGAAAATGAAGCCACAACATACCCAAACTTATGGGACACAATGAAAGCATTCCTAAGTGGAAAACTCATAGCTCTGAGTACCTCCAAAAAGAAACTAGAGAAAGCATACACTAGCAGCTTGACCTCATTCCAAAAAGCTCTAGAACAAAAGGAAGCAAATTCACCCAAGAGGAGAGACAGCAGAAAATAATCAAACTCAGGGCTAAAATCAACAAAGTGGGGGGAATAAAAAAGAACTATACAAAGAATGAACCAAACAGGAGGTGTTTTTGTTTTTGTTTTTGTTTTTGTATTTTGAGAAAAATCAACAAAATAGATAAACCCTTAGGCATGGTAACTAGAGGGCACAGGGACAGTATCCTAATTAACAAAATCAGAAATGAAAAAGAAGACATACCACAGATCCTGAGGATATCCAAAACATCATCAGATCCAACTACAAAAGGCTTTACTCAACAAAACTTGGGATTTTCAGAGTTTGACACTATGTCTAAGGCTTCTGACAGTTCAATCCAATAAGAATATCAATAGTAAACAGTTTTGTGATTTCTGCTTGATTTTGCTTCCATTTTCTTGTTATTCTTTTTTATTGGCTTAAAATCATAGTACAAACTACTAGGGTTCATACAGGATTTTTTTTCACATGCATCATGTTCCTTGACTATATTCTACCATGAACATCCCCTCTCACTTTTCCTGTTGTGGTTTGGTAAGCCTCCTCCCTTCTTTTCACATCTTCCACATTCTCCCTTCTAGTTTCTTTTTAAATTCTCCGAGAGAGAGAGAGAGAGAGAGAGAGAGAGAGAGAGAGAGAGGCAGAGAGACAGAGACAGAGACATAGAGAGAGACACAGAGAGAGACAGAGAGAGAGACAGAGAGAGAGACAGAGAGAGACAGAGAGGGACAGAGAGAGACAGAGAGAGACAGAGAGAGAGAATGAGTAACTGTTTCTGATGAAACGAAGGGCCTGAAAATAAGAGAAAATATGCATTTGTTTTATTTATTTCTCCGAGCCCGTAGTGTTTTGCTTAATATGACAATCTCTAGATGCATCCATTTTCAGTCAAGTGACATAATTCTGTTGTTCTTTATGGCTAAATAAAACTCCTTTGTGTTTATATGCCACATTTTCTTTATCCATTCATTTGTGTATGGATACTGTTCTATTGCTGTGACATCATGCCTAAATCAACTCTATAAATGAAAGTATTTGTTTGGGGGCTTGCTTGCAGTATTAGAGCATTGGTCCATGATTATCATATCTGGAACAGTAGCTAAGACTTTATATCCTGATCCACGAGAGAGAGAGAGAGAGAGAGAGAGAGACAGAGAGACAGAGAGAGACAGAGACAGAGACAGAGACAGAGAGACAGAGAGAGACAGAGACAGAAGGAAGAAGAAGGAGGAGGAGGAGGAAGAGGATAAGGATGAGGAGCAGGAAGAGGAGGGAGAGAGGGAGGGAGAGAGGGAGGGAGGAAAGGAGGGAGGGAGGGAGAGAAGAACTGGTGTGAGCTTTTGAAATCTCAAAACATACTTCCAGTGATATACTTCCTCCAACAAGGCTACACTTCCTAATTCTTTTCTAAGCTCCACTCCCTAGTGACTAATTATTCAAATATGTAAGCCTATGTACTGAGGCCATTCCATTCCCTGTCTCTAATGGGCTGGTAGTCATATCATAAGGCAAAATGCATTTAGACCAACTTCAAAAGTTTCCATACTCTTTCACAGTAGCTGAGAGCCTTATATCCTGATTCACAGGCAGCAGGCAGAGCAGTGAGAGACTAAGACTGGTATGGGCTTTTAAAACTCTCAAACCTACTGCTCTTCCAACACCTCTTCCAACAAGGCTATACCTCCTAATCCTTCCCAAACAGTTCCATTATGGTAACTAAGCATTCAAATATAACCTTTGGGGACCACTGTTATTCACACCACCACAGACACCTAGACTACTCCTGAAATTTGAGATTCATGAATAGTGCTAGAATAAGCCAAGATGTGCTTGTATCTCTGTGATATACGAACTAAAGAGTCCTTCAGGAATATATCCAGAAACAGTATATCTGAGTCATATGGTAGTATTATTTTTAGTTTACTGAGGAATACTGATTGAATAGTGAATCAATTAATTACATTCACAACAGCACTATGAAATGGTCCTACACCGCCACCACCACCACCACCACCACCACCACCACCANCACCACCATCACCACCACCACCACCACCACCACCACCATCACCACCACCATCACCACCATCACCACCACCATCACCACCATCACCACCACCACCACCACCATCACCCTTTTTTAAAAAAACTTCACAAGTACTTGTTCTCATTTTCTTTATGACAAACATTCTGACTGGAATGAGATGGAATCTTAATCTACTTTTAGTCTGCATTTCTCTAATGGCTAAGGACTCTAAACACTTTTTTTTTTTTTTATGCTTGCTGGCCATTTGAATTATAGCTCATGATTATGCATCCTTTGCTGGACAGAAAATGTAATTTAATGTCTTATTTCCCAAGTGGTTGGATTTCAGTTCAGAAAGCCCTCACCTATGCATTATTTCTACTTCTTCTAGCAGCTTCAGAGTTTCAAATTTTGTTGTTATTTTTCTCTTGTGGGAATTATTTGATGGGCTAGGACCACATCTAGAAGAATATATTGGATGGACCTCTTGGTGGTGAAACATAGTTTTAAATCTTGTTTTTCTCCTGTGAATTTATTTTATGAGTGAGGGTCATGACTGAAAGAAAAATTTGAACCTCTTTGTGGTGAACCATGGCTTGTGTGGCACTGTAGGCACCATGGGCAGTGGGAGCTTTGTCTTAGAATTGTTGAAATTCTTGGCAGCTGACCTGTAGTATTTGCTAGCTCATCTCTCTTCTGCCTCCATGATCTATATGGAGTGTGTATGTCCATAATTCAATATCACTGCATGGCCATAAGACATGAAATTGTCTGCACTTGTATGTATGTTTAGAATCATAATGTCCTCTTTATGAGCTGATCTCCAAATTAGAATGAAACGTCCTTCTTTTTCTGTTCAGATTACTTTTGCTTCAAGTCTTTTTTATAGATATTATAATGGTAGTTCTTGCTTGTTTCCTAGTTTTGTTTGGAATACACTTTTGTATCTTTTAAACCTAAGGTAATGTCTGACTTTTGTAAAAGTACATATCAAATTAATGGATTGTGTGTTGGTTTTAATAAGAATGACCCCTAGAAGCTCATATGTTTGAAATCTTAGGCATAGGGGAGTGGTACTAATTGGGAGGATTAGGCGGTGTGATCTTATTGGAGGTAGTGTGTCACATAGGGTGGGCTTTGAGGTTTTAAGAATATAAAACAGACCCAGTGTCTCTCTCTTCTTGCTTCCTGAAGATCCAAATGTAGAACTCTTGCCCTCTCCAGCACTATGTCTTCCTTCGTGCCATACATTCCCTGCTATGAAATGGTAAGCAAGTCCCAATTAAGTGCTTTCTTTCATGAGAGTAGTCAGTGTCATGGCATCTCTTCATAGCAATCAAACACTGACTAAGGTAGATCCTATGTCTTTTTTTTTTAATCCTTTAAGAAATGTCCTCCTCAAATCCTACCAGATTCTTGCTCACCTTCCTTCCCACCCAAGTTCATGTTCTCTCTGACTCTCCATCTTTGCCTCTGTCTGTCCCTTGCCTTCTTTCTCCCATTAAGTCCAATTTATTGGACTACATTTGGATCTATAATAGGGTCTCAGATGGTTAGTAGAATCCCAGAAATTAGCACAAATGACTTCATGATGGACATATACCATACAGGCATGTAGACAGCACCACCTGCCAAAATGAAAAGAAAAAAATCTATCAAAGTCTACAGTTCCAGAAAAGTCTCTAAATGTACTAACTTTGCTTTTTAGCTCCCTCAGTACTACTTCTGGATAACTGTTCTTGTTACTTGAAGTTTGTCAACCTGGTATATGGTTTCATGCTTTAAAAATTCAGCCTGAGAAAGGATCGGGGCTTCCTGAGATTATGAACACCTACTATAGTTGCCCTCTAGCAAATAAAGACTTTTTATTGACTTCAACATGTGTCTAAACAGTCTTCTCTAGTGGATAACCCACATTAAGGCATAGCCCTAGAATATTGTCAATATACCAGGAATAGCACCATTAACAAAAACTGAGTCTCCTACTGCCAGCATCAATTGATACCAATAGCTGCCTCAGCTCAACTGGGTCTTCATGTCAGATCCCCTCTTCCATGCTGGGATTTTGTCTGGCTTGAGCTTGTGAGATTTTTTTGCATGCTGTCACAAACCCTGTGAGTTCATATGCTCGTTTGCCCTGTTGGGTGTGGTAAACACTGTTACCTTGAAGACATCTACCTCTGGCCCTTACACTTTTATTTTTTATTTTAAACTTTTAAAAAATTAGATATTTTCTTTATTTACATTTCAAATGTTATACCCTTTCCTGGTTTCCTCTCCAACCCCCCCATCCCCCCCTCCCTTGCTCACCAACTCACCCATTCCCACTTCCTGGCCCTGCCATTCCCCTATACTGGGGCATAGGGCCTTCACAGGGCCAAGTGGTCCTTACATTCTTTCTGTCCCCTCTTCCATGTGACCTCTAAGCCTTGAGGGGAGCGATGTAGTATAAATTTCTAATTTAGGGTTGAGTGCTAAGAATCTCTTATTCTCTGTTCATTGACCAATGGTGGGTCTTTATACTAATAGTTGCCTATTACAAGAAGCTTCCAGGGCTGGAGAGATTCCTCAGCATTAAAGGGCAATGCTGCTCTTGCTGAAGACTTAGATTTGATTCCCAGGACCTATATGCTGTCTCACAATGGTCTATAACTAGTTTCAGAGGATACAATGCCATCTCTGTTCTCCAAGGGAATGGTGCACACATAGTATATACAGGTACATGCAGGCAAAGACACACAACAAGAAAAGCAAATATTTTTGTTTTAAAGAAGGAGAAGAGGAGGAAGAGGAGGAAGGAGGAGGAGAATAAGCAGCAGAAGAATCTTCTAGTAGAAATTGATTAGTGCACTAGATCCTGATTCTTTCTTTTTTCCTTTTAGATTTATCTTACTAGGGAGGTTCTAGTGAGATCAGAACACACAAAAAGCATCTGTTGTTTGAACTACATAACAAACATTCTCAGTTAGTGTGAACCTTAAATGAATTTACCTGATTGCCATTCTTAGAAATAAAGGGCATTGAAACTTTTATTATTGGGGCTCTGAAGAAAGTGTTATATTCTACTGAGATTATAAAAAATGTTAAATATGATGTGAATAATAGTAAAAACAGCTTCCTCATGTTGGTGGACTACTGATTTACTTGCTATTTCTTGTTTTTATTTTATATATTTTCTCAGAAATATAGTGTTTATAATAAACTTTAAGAACTATGGTTTCAGCTCCATATTATAGATAGAAGTAATTATTTATTGCGTTAAGTAAACCATTCATGCTATGATTATTTCGGAGAGTGAATTTCTCCTGAGTGAGATCAATGATGCGGCTGAGAACATTGTAACAGGAAGGTCTCCAGTTCTCCAGTGCAGGAGGTATGGTAAGCCTGCCATGAAATTTATTTACATTGCTCTCCTCAATCCTCTTAAACAGTCTAAATATAAAACCAGTTCACACCCTTTAAGGAAAAAAGTTGTCTGGTGTATCTGCTAATCTCTTTGTAAATCATGGAGTGAATCATGAGATTTCTAGCAGTTATGAAGGATTAGCTCTTTCCTGTTTTATGGTTGGCTGCAGAATGCTGATCTGGGCCTGCTTCCAGTTGTCTCCTGCAGACACCACCCACGCCAGTGCCAGCAGCCTTTCCTTCCTCCCAGTACTGTCAACATAGCTGATGGACAGTGCAATCTCAACATCATAGCAGCAACAGCTCCTGGAGAAGACTGATGTTCCTGCTGTCCCACCTCTAGTGTCTGAGAGTTAAAAACATACAGTAATCACAAGGCTGTTTTCTGTCTTCAGAGAAAATTATCATTGAATAACCTTGCACTTTTATAAGTGTTTTCTAGGTTGCCCATTACCTCACACGGGCTCCTCATGAGGACTTGGTAGTAGTTTGAGACCTCCATTATCCCCATTATTTCCATCACAGAGATCTTTGCTTTCCTTAGCTCTGCCGAGCTTCTTAAATTTCATTCACTCTTATTTTCCACTTGCCTTAACTCTGGACTTTATTTAAAAAGTTAAAAAATGTTAATTTCCCAAAAGTGGTACAGGTCAGAGCAGTGTTTCTCAAAGTGACTCCTTACATCTCCCTGGTGATGTTGTAAGAAAGATAGCAGTGCAGAGAGGTTTGTATGCAAAATGCCCAACTTACTCCGTTGTCTAATGGTAGTTGTAGTTTACACACAAGTAGTTGCAGTTTGAGTCCTCCTGGGGCATTTCTGTTCCATCAGGAACCATTTCACTTCAGTTTCTGGTCCAACATGTTTTGTGGAGTCCTTCTGTCCTCTCCATCTTTCCTCTCCTACCCTCCTTTCTCCCTCTTCTCCTCTCTCTTTCTCCTCATGGTCCCTTCCTGCAATCCCAGTCCAGTAACTGAAAGAAACTCTGTCTCTTTCTATTCTCCCCAGTAATTGCCTGTAGCCATTTTTATTTAACCAATAGATTCATACTGAGAAGGAAGGTTTATATAGAATCACTTGGCATACACGAGGATCTGCTCATTGGGGGCAACCAGATCTCAGGGGCCAGTGTTTAGCATTTAAATACATAGCAGCACCAGACCAACTCCCAACATGTGGTGGCCTTAGGGTTGTCCCAAGTTATATTGATCAATCATTTACTCTTTTCAATTTTTTAAAAATTGTTGAATACTAGCATGTATGGATATATGGATGTATCTATTCCTTAACTGTTCTGTTAAAAATATTATGGTGGCTTCCATAGTGCCTCTAAACATTCATGTACACATTTTTTTTTGAACCAAAGTTTTCATCTTTCTGATTAAATACCCTGGAATATAGTTGCTGCATTATATGGTTAAGAACACTTTATGTCATTCTTTTCAATTCTCCATTTTACAAGGCCATCAGCTGCACATATGCAGTCCAAGTTGTTTGTTGTTGTTTGTTGATTCTGACAGCATTTGGTTTTGTCTTAATTTTTAACGTTAATTCTAGTATGTATATGATTGCTTTTCTTCACGGGCTTCTGCTGGTGATGGTGATGACCTTCCCATGTGTTCACATGCTGTCTGTGGTGTGTTTATAAAGAGATAAAGAAAGGCGGTATATGTTCTATGGAGGTGTGGAGGAAGGGGTGCCTTGGCAGGCCCATGCAGAGGCATCCCTTTCCTCTGAGGAACCAGTCACATGATGGTATAATATAGAATAGAGTTTATTAAGGGCATGGGGAGGGGAGTTAAGAGGATAGTAGAGGCAGAGAAAGAGAGAGAGAGAGAGAGAGAGAGAGAGAGAGAGAGAGAGAGAGAGAGAGAGAAGTGAGGAAGGGAATGGGGAGAGACAGAGGAAAGGAAGAAGAGCAAGAGAGGATCCCAGCACTCGGGAGGCAGAGGCAGGCAAATTTCTGAGTTCGAGGCCAGCCTGATCTACAAAGTGAGTTCCAGCACAGCCAGGGCTATACAGAGAAATCCTGTCTTGAAAAAACAAAACAAACAAACAAACAAAAAAAGAGCAAGAGAGGAGCAAGAGAGCAAGAGATCATGCAGGGGGTAAGCAGCCCCTTTTATAACCAGTCAGGCATACTTGGCTGTTGCCAGGTAATTGTGAGGTGGAGATTAGAATGCTAACAGTCTGTATATCCACTTCAATGAAACATCTACATTCTCAGATCATTTTTAGATGAGTTTTTAAAGTTATTATTGTCTAGATCTGAGTATTTTGTTAGCTGTGTTTGAACATTATTTTCTCCTACTTTGAAACTTATTTTCATCCTTTTAATAGAGCTTTTCACAAAAAAACATGAGTCTTCCCCCAACTATGGATCACATCTTTCTTTATTGGCTTATAGCTGAAGAGCTCCAGTTGTTTTCTAAGACTCCTAATGATTTTCTAGGTTCTTTTGCAGAAGGTGTATGTGTTTATATTTAAATTTGTGTTTAGACAGCTGGTCTAAGCTTTGAGCTTTAGGTAAAGGATATGCTTTACAGTCTAGGGTATCCAGTTACTCCTAATACTAGGGTACTCCTAATACAGGGGTGAATATGCTCATGTTATAAATTTGCATGGAAATGATCTTAAAGGACCATTATAATAAACAAGACCACATTGCCATTATGGTGTTATTTTTATACCTGTGTGATGGTCCTTTCTTGGCTTTGTTCTCTTAAATTAGGGGACCTCTCTACAATGGCCCAGCCTGGTTAGTACCTTGTGCTAAGAAGTCTTAGCACTGGGTAGGCTGACCCAAGTTCTTTAGATTTTTTGAAATTTATTAATTACTATTTTAATCTCTTTATCTTTTCATACAATATTCAGGATATAATAAGCTTTCCAACTCTTCCATGTTTTGACAGGGATTATGCTAAACTTATGCTTTGGGACAGTGGAAATTATTATCTGTAGTTGATGAATATTCCAGTTCACTCTGTTCACTTTAAATTTTAATTTTGGGGGCAGGGATTGAGACAGGGTTTCTCTGTGTAGCCCTGGCTGTCCTGGAACTCACTTTGTAGACCAGGCTGGCCTCGAACTCAGAAATCCGCCTGCCTCTGCCTCCCAAGTGCTGGGATTAAAGGCGTGCGCCACTATGCCCGGTTTAAATTTTAATTTTTAAGGCCTGTCTTTTGTAGTTTTCAGCAACTAAATGCTGAACATGTTTGTTAAGCTTTCCCTCTACAGATATATCTATGATATTCATTGTACATGACAATGCATTTTTAAATCTTTTTTTCAAAAAGTTTTATTAGCTATTTTCTTATTTGGATTTCAAATGTTATTCCCTTTCCTCATTTCCCCCGAAAACCCCTTATCCCATCCCCCTTTTCCCTCTCACCCACCCACCCACTCCCACTTCCTGGTTCTGCCATTCCCCTACACTGGGTAGCACTTTCCCATGGCCTCTGTATCCATTCCTGCTTCCAGGTTCTTGTACTATTTGAGTTCCTGTCCTGACTTCCTATAGTGAAGAATAATGATGTGGAAAGCCTAGTATACCCTTTTCTCCCCATATTGCTTTGGTCATTGTGTTTTATGACAGCGATAGTGCAATAAAAACCCTAAGACAGATGTTATGACACACACATAAAAACAAAATTAGAAAATTAGAAACCATATATATATATATATATATATATATATATATATATATATATATATATATGATTTCTAATAAGCACACACACACAAATATCTGAAATATCTATAAGGAGAAAAATGCCATGTTGAGACAGCACCTCAGAATAAAAGGTTGAAAAACAATTTTCTAAGCAAATGGTACCAAGAAACAAGATTGAGTAGCCATTCTAATATCGAAAAAAAATCTACTTTCAACCAAAAGTTATAAGTGAATATTAGGCAAAGAGCATGAACTAGCCATGATACAACTCATGGACCACATGAACTGACGCTCAAGAGGAAGGAAGACCAAAGAGTGATAGTCCTACTTGGGGGAACAAAATTAGGGGAAGTAGAGGGTGGGAGGGACTTTGCAGGAAGAGAATACAGGGAGGGTGAAAAGAGGGGCAGAATCAGGCATGGGAGGAGATGGATGAGATGTGCAGAGGGTCAGAAAATTGAACAGAGTTGTGTAGCAATGGGGCATGGGGAACTGGGCATAGCAACAAGAAAGTTCCAGATGCCAGGAAAGCAAAAGCCTCCCAGGACCCAATGAGGATGCTATTAGCTGTAAATACCCCCAAAAGGGGAGGGAGAACCTGTTGAGAACTTATCCAAAGGTTAAGCATGGCCCCCTGTTGAGGGATGAAGCTACTTACCCATCCCAAAATCTTAACTCAGAATTGCTCCTGTTCAAACAAAATATAGGGACAAAGAGATTGCCCCACCTAGGGATCCATTCCACATGCAGACACCAAACCCAGACACTATTGTTGATTCCAAGAAGTGCTTGCTGACAGGAGCCTGATAGCACTGTCTCCTGAGAGACTTTGCCAGATCCTGACAAATACAGATGAGAATGCTCATGGCCAACCATCAGACTGAGCACAGGGACCCCAATGGAGGAGTTAGCGGAAGGACTGAAGAAGCTGAAGAGGCCTTATCTGGCATCAATGGGAGGGGAGGCCCTTGGTCCTGTGAAGGCTTGATGTCCTAGTGTAAAGGAATGCTAGGGCGGTGAGGCAGGAGTTGGGGGTAGGCACCCTCATAGGAGCAGAGTAAGGGGGAATGGCATAGGGAGTTTTCAGGGGGGAAACCGGGAAAGGGGATAACATTTGAAATAAATAAAATATCCAATTAAAAAAAAAAAGCAATTAACCCAAGGTCATAAAAAGAGAACAAGGTGCAAGGACAAAAGAAGAAATATTGACTGGGTTTATCTATACAAAACTTCAGTGATAATTTAATCATGGTCTTTTACTCTCCTTGAACCTGCAGATCTAGTGAAAGATAATGAATGACTAGTCTTAATGGATATATATGTAAACATCTCAGTTGTAAGCTTTTTATTCACTTTATGATTTGAATTTTTATATAAACTCATGGTGAACTTTTTTACTATGTTATCATGTATTCTAAAAGATATATACTTTCTGAGGAAGAAGAGAGGTGGTTGGCGAGAGAACTTTTTAAAAATCAGGGGAAACTTTGAAGAAATTAAAAATAAAGATTTAAATCTTAAAAAAGAATAATAGGGAGAAGAAATAAAGGGAAACCTCTTTTGATGCTGGTTAATGATTCTTCATCCTTCTTCTTCTTCTTCTTCTTCTTCTTCTTCTTCTTCTTCTTCTTCTTCTTCTTCTTCTTCTTCTTCTTCTTCTTCTTCTTCTTCTTCTTCTTCTTCAACCCTGTTCTTAGGAAGTCAAGGTAGTACTCGTTTGATTGGAAAATATGGAGAATATCGGGCAATGACGATTTCTTGTCTATTTTTTTAAAAGAAATTGTATTTACCTCTTCTTGTTTTGTAGCAACACTGAGACTAGAGATATCTTTATGGCAAACTCTTTTCTTCATATACATTTCATTCTTATGTGACTCTTATACAGATGCATATACTTTAATACTCATGGAACATTTAAATATCCATTTTGTGCTGGGAGCATTGTAATAGTTTAGGTTTTTAAAGGAATTACTCCATCTCACTTAAATTGACAAGACCATTGTCTAGAACAGTTCACAGCATTCCCTTATTCTCCCTTCAATGTCTTCAGTTTCTGTAGTGATAGTTCTGAGTTTCTATTATTTATGTTATACTTTTCTCCTTTCCCAAGGTAAACATTTACCATAATGAATTTTTTTTCCTTAGCAATGATTTAGCTGTACCGGAGTTCAATATGTATTTTCATTCAGTCCAATGTGTTTTAATTTTTTCCTTAAGACTTCTTATACAAATTCTACTGTGAATAGTGACATTAGTTCCCTTTTATGTGGTCTTTAAGAATTATTACAACATGGACAAGGAAATTCTTTGCACTCTGAGAAACATATGAAGTTGGAAAATGTATTACACTGTGGAAGAGACAGCTATGCAGGAGCCCTATGGGAAAAGCTCTGAGGCAGAAATCTCCAAAAAGCAGATGAGGAAACAGAATGAGGAGCCAGGGGCAAGTATCTTTATTCCAGATCAGAGCAAGGTATAGAAGCATAGCGCATGCTGGGTTTTTTCCAGAGATTCTAAGTGTCATTAGACTTTGGGAAAATATAAGAATTTGAGGCAGAAACCATCTTGATTACACTGGTGATGTGGTCAGGGCATGTATCCCTTCTACTCATATTAAGGTATTAAAGAAAAGGAAGTTGAAATTTATAGTACAGCCTCATATATTCAGTAATGTTTAGTTAACTTAATTATTTAGTTTAGTTTCCACATTTTGGTTACCCTGTTCTGTTTCTGTACTGAATCCTACGTTAACTCCATTATGTTCAGAGACACAGTTTGTTCATTTAAGTTTTTTAAAAATTGAGGCCTATGCTATGAGAGGGAGCCCATGCCTGACATTGCCTAGATTGCCAGGAACAGGAAATTGGATGGCCCAGAGATATAAGGTAGAGCCAAACATGACTGGCAAATTATGTGTGTGTGTGTGTGTGTGTGTGTGTGTGTGTGTATGTCTGTGTGTCTGTGTGTCTGTATCAGAATATCATCAGTATCCTTTTACATATTTATATATAAACATAATTTTATATGATGTCTATTATATATTAGGTATTAATTTATTATATATAGTGTATTATATATTAATTATATATAAATATATATAGAAGGATTTATAATGATATTCTGCCATACTCATAGATCAGTGCCTAGCCCAATCATTTTCAGAGAGGCTTTGTCTGGCAGCTGGTGAGAACAAATGAATAGATCCATAGCCAAACATAGACTGAGCTCAGGGAATCCCTGAAGAAGATAGGAAGGAGGAATTGTAGGAGCCATGGAGGTTGAGGAGACCAGGAGAAAATGGCCCACAGAATCAACTAAGCAGGGCTCATAGGAGCTCACAGAGACTGAAGAAGCAACCCTTGAACCCGCATGGTTCTGTGCTGGGCCCTCTGTATACACGTTGTGGTTGTTTAGCTTGTGGGTTTTGTTGGATTCCTAACAATGGGAGTGAGGGGGTCTCTGTCTGACTCTTTTGCTTACTTGGGGACTCTTTCTTCCTACTGAGTTGTCTTACCCAGCATTGCTATCAGGGCTTGTTATGTTTTTTGTCATTTGTTATGTATGACATGTGGTTTATATCCTTAGGAGGACTACTTTTTCCTGAAGGGTAATGGAGAAGCAGTAGATCTGGGGGAAAGGAGAGTTGGGGGTGGGTGGGAATGAGAGGAGTAGAAGGAGGAAAGGATGAAGTCAGGATGTATAAAATAGAAAAAAAGATTTATTTTCTGGAAGACAATACTGTCCATCTGTGCATGTTTCATTCACATTTAAAACACACACACACACACACACACACACACGTGTTGTTCTACTATCAGGTAGAAAGTCCTATCAACATCAATGAAATCCTTTCCATGGTAACACACACACACACACACACACACACACACACACACACACACACACGCGCGCGTTGTTCTACTATCAGGTAGAAAGTCCTATCAACATCCATGAAATCCTTTCCAAGGTGGGGTTTTGCATCATTCTGTATCATTAAAAATAGCCAGTTTCAAGTGACAAATTGACTTCATATGCTCTTCTCGTAGCCTAATTATTAAATTATTTGTAGTCAGCGCTCATAGGTTTCAGAATGAAGAAGGAAAATAGAATATTATAAGCTTAATTATCAATTATTGAAACCTACCACACTTGTAAGGGAGAGGGGACTGAACTGATTTACAACACTTACTTTAGAACGAGGATTATTGTCTTCAGTGGGACCATACTCTGACAATTGTGAGATTTTGCCTAGACTCAACCTTCTGCCACTAGGAAGCAGGTCCAGGCATATTTGAGAGTAGCAGATGGGCAGTAATAATGCATGCTTCCTAAATGTGTCACCCAAATCTACATTCTCTTCCACTTGTATAGTTCCTCATCATCCCGTCAGAGGAGTTCAGATGACTGAGACATTCCTATTTCCTTTAATGGACTTTCATTTGAAACATATCTCATCTACAAGGCGTTGTTGCAGATGCTAGAATCTCAGCTGCATTTCCTGATAGTTAATAATTGACACTGATGTCTTTTTAACACGTCTCTGCTATTATACTTTAAAATGCATATTTAAGGACTCTGTAAATTGGTCTTCCAGACTCTCTGAAGAAATTAAAATGAAAACACCTTAAAAGGACTAAATGCTATCCTATTATGTAAAAATACCTTTCAATTATAATTTGTTTCTGTAAAAGAATATTTTTTTTGTTGATCATTTACTGTTTCCACAAAGGGAGCCCTTGGTTCTCAGCTTGTAGCAATACGCTTTTGGAAAGTTTAGTAGCTGGGGCTCTCTTGGAGGAAGCAAGTCATTGAGGGAAGGTACTTGGGGACCCATCTTTTCCTGGACCCTTCCTGTCTAAAATAAGATGAAGACTCTCTTTTAACACATGGTTGGGCTTATATGATATTCCTCCCAAGTACATGGTAAATATGACCCTGAGTCTGTCTGCAAAACAAGTAATTTCCTGTATAAGTTTGGTCAAGAATTTAATGCAATGCAAAAATAATTTGTATAATTTTATTAGTGAAAAGCTAATTTTAAATGAAAAGAAAGAATATATCCATGAGAATGTGTCTATTAACATAATCATGACTGAATACCATCAGTCTATAACTTATGTTCTAGAACATCTTAGAATCATCAGGTATGTCATTTCACTTAGTTAATAGTTATGGTTAGATCATTTTAAATGCAATTTTTTGTAGATATTAAGTTTAACTGATGAAAACTTACAGTAATTTTTTTCTTCCTTTCAGGCACTTTCAAATTAATTGTATCCAATGCTCTGTGAACATGCAGGCTGCATCAAAATACATCATAATTCCTCTGCTACTAAGATATAAGAATCTGAGGGTAACATATGAATTATAAATTTAGATAAAAACGTGCTGAAATGTGTACCCTTTGCCGGCACAAAGGAGGCTCATGCAGGGTTCTGCTATGACAGGGCTTGCCAGCTAACAAGCCATGCCAGAGACACTGTGAATACCGCATATGGTAAACCCTCACCCTCAAAGCTGCCCTTCAAGCTGCTGGTTTAATATTTCCATTTCCATTCAACAGGTAGAGAAACTGAATGATGGATCAAATCTCTGGCTGAAGGTCAGAACTGGTAAACAGCAGAGGCAGAATTAGTTTCTGGCAGGCTTCTTTATACTTCATGCTCTGAACACACTGTTCATACCCTGCTAGTTTTCTTATCCAGTATTCATTTGTTTGCTGACCCTTATTATCTAAAGAAACCGTATTTCACCAGTTTTGCATGTTAGGTTTCCCCTGGCCCCTACTGATGATGTGGACGGGCACTTAAGAGATTTGATTCACTTAGCTTTCCTTGTCTACAGATAGTACATTCTCACCACTACAAAATGAGCAATTAGTTCTTTGGTGTGGCTGCACTCATTCTCACACAGAAGCTAAGATAATAAAGTACTCTCAATTTCCAGCAAGCAGAGTGAGCTATTAGGCAGCAGCAGCCACAAAATTGCCACCATTTTCTGGCCAGTGATTGTCTGAGGCACAATACTAGAAACACACTCCTACAGCATTCCTATACTCTGTTGTCATGATGCTGGAGCCTCTGAACCTCCAGGGTACAAGAGTGCCCTTTGCTACAAATCAAGTACTAGTTAGTGTCTAGTTGGCAATTATAACCCAACTAGACAGGAGCTCACTTAGTGGCTTGTGTTTCCTGTGCCAAGATGCTCACGAGGTTAGCATTTTTCCCTTTATGGAATGATTTATTAGTTTAAGACAATTAAAATTTTTAAATCTTAGTATGTCTGCTTTAGAATTGTTCATAAACTATATAGGACAGGTGTAAGACACACATTTCTTTGGTGTTTTCATTATTAGTTTTACAGAGAGCTCTTTCCTGGCATTAGCTCTGAGGACTGACTTCAGCTTCCTGAGATGCTTTTCTGGGTATTTCCTGGCTGCTGTAAACTGGTCTTAGAATGATAGATAGCAGAACACTTTTGTTTTCCAGATTTTTCCTCCTTGATGGTGGCAATGAGTTTTGAATGTGAATTCAATAAGACAAGCTGAAAGGAGACGGGCAGGACAAAATTTCCAAAGATAGAAAACAGAAGAGGCAGCCTGGGGAGTCTCACCCAGGCTTCAGAGAGCCCTGCCTTGTGCAGAAATGGAAAGCCCTTGAGCTGCTCTAAAGCCTCTAAGTGCAGGTACTTGGAATCCTTGAAGAGACAGTTCCCAAAACTCTTCAGTGACTATGACTGAACAACTTGTGCAACACAGACTAACTCAGATTGGATGAGAAGGCAAATACCATTAAATACCATTAAATTAAAACACCTGTCATTTTTTTTAACACCTGTCATTTTGCTCTTCAAACAAAGGTCATGACATAACTCTGTGTCTGTTTACCCAGTAGCTCAACCCTACTGTCAGTGCAGGGGAGAGCCTTACAGATGAGATGCGAAACAATAAATAATAAAAACAACTGAGGGACAGGCAACAAGCTAAATGCTAGTCACCAAGGATTTTTGTAAATACCAGTTACCAAAGGTTCCAAAACCACAAGCAGAACGTAGATCAAGCATGTTGCTGTAACAAGTTCCATACTCTAAAAGCTGAAGTTCACCCCAGAAGGTAATTCAAAACCCCTAAAGAGGCAGGTGACTTAAGCCGTTGATTAAAAGAAAATGATTTGCTTCATCGTGGAAGACTGTGTAAGAAAGCAGTGAATTTACTCTGAACTACAAATGAGACAGGGTATAGAATGGGTATAGGTATTCTATGCCTGGTGGTCTTCTAGAAAGAATTGTATAAACTATGATAAGTGAATGCACTTGAATCAAGGACATGGAGCGGGTGCTCTGGCATGTACACATTACCTCTGTCGGAACAACAAAGGCAAAGAATATTCTTGGCTCTTTTCACAGGGCCAAAGATAATAAAACATAGCACCAGGTGTATTCCCATACTGAACTTGTGTTTGCTAAAGCTGACTGTAAACATCATCTCACGTATTGCTTGCTTTAGTAATAAATGTGAGAAGTTCATTGTTGTTCTTGTTGTTGCTGCACGTCTCTTGAGCTCAGATGCCTGAAGTTCCCTGGTGACCCTACGCAGATCTTTTGGGATATCCTCAATGGAGACTGCCTTGCTAGCTCAGACCGGTCAACACTTCATTGAAATTCACTCTTTTCTAAAGACAAAACAACATAAAACAAAACAGAACACAACAAAAAAACCCCATGGGTCATTGAGATGGCTCAGGGGAAAAATACTTAAAGCCTGATGCCCTGAATTCTAAGTAGGGTCCTGGGGATCTACAAGGTTTCCGGAAGGAGAGAACCAACTCTCACAAGTTGTCCTCAAACCTCTGTTCATTCACCATGGTATCATGCAGCTGCACACCCATGCATGTACACATCCACACAAACTCACACCACAAATCAAAAAATGTAATAAAAATGTAAAAGAAAAAAAAAAAACAACTGCAAAAATAGGTTCTAGGCTTTTTAGAGAATTCCTTAGCAATTTAAAATATTTTTAACTTACATATACATTGACCATACTTATTTTCCTGATATTCTGCGCATACGTCTGGCTATAAAAAGTGACACATTTGCAGAACAGATTTCTTATATACTAACGGCCACTTCATTTGGTTGTTACAGTTGTCAACATGACATTGTTTTGCTACTAGGAGCAGACTAGTAATACATGCTAAGCAAGGTTTTGGCCTCTGACTTATAACACCAGTCTTGGTGTTTGAAGGAGTATCTCTGCATTTGATGATCCTCCTGATTCTACTCCCTGTATGCTCACTCTGGCATCACCATATCTGGCTTAAAGCACATTTTTCATTGACATATGGACAAATCCACCTGTTTTTAACATTAGTTAATTCTGTAACCATCTTGTCTTTTAATGTTTACAATTCCTATTTTCAGTTCACTTAGGCATTATTTTGGAGTATGAATGAGGCAGGGAGCAGACTTGGTTTATTTTGAGAAGTAATGCAGTGTCTTCCCATCTGAGCTGAGACAGCAGATAGATTTTCGTAATGTCCCCTCTATTCCCTGTGGAAGAGCATCAGTAGAGTCAGACTCCTTCCCTTTGATGTGCTGCAGACTTAGGTGGTACTTCAGCTGGAGCCAGGGAGAACAGATGAGAGCCTGCAGTCAAGAGGTGGAGGACAGTAGTGCTGGGGCTGGGTCCCTATGTACTACTCTGTGGTGCTCCCAGAAAGATGGGGGAGGACCTGCCTTTAAAAGTTCAAACTAAGGGGCAGGAGAGATAACTCTGTAGTTAATAATCTTTACTGCTCTTCCACAGAACCAGAATTTGGTTCCCAATACTCATGGCTGGCAGCTCACAGTTCCCTGTAACTATAGTTCTGTGGGAGCCAACACATTCTTTTGGCTTCACAGGGAGATTTACAGGTGTATGCATAAACACACACACACACACACACACACACACACACACTAAAAATATTACAAAACAAAAAAATTCAAAATAAGCTAGTACTGTAGTAGATAACTGTAATTCTAGCACTCAAAAGGCAAAGGTAGGAATGTCTCTAAATAAACAAACAAATAAAAATATACCACTATATAATATCCCTGGCCTAGGCTTCATCTTTGCTATATGGTACATTTTTAATTTGGATTTTTAAAATAACAAATGATTCCTTTGAACAATAAGTCTTTTGTAGGAATGAAATATTCTTCCCTAAAGATTTATGTACTGAAGTTTTGGAAACTTGTGAAAGTCCTACCTAGATAGGGTACTGTACTGGGTACAGTTGTTGAGCACTGTACTCTGCCCTAGATGCCTATCTGTTTACTGTTTTTTGGAGTGAGCAGTTCCTGCCTTGTGCTCTAATTATTATGGTCTTCTGCTGTACTGCAGATCTAGATTCAAGAGCCAATGAATAGTCAGGAACTAAAACAAATAATCACCCTTTAAGATGTTTTGCTGTGGCATTTGATTAAAACAATATAAAGGTAATTAACATCACTTATGATCAACCTCTTTGAGGTTCAGCAAATGTATAGGGGGAAGCACACTGAAAGATGCTACTCAGATTGAAAAACTTGGTAAATCTGTTCCACACGTTAGTGAAGATCCTTAAATGTTAGAAAAGAGATAGATAGCCAAAATAATTTGGAATCAAAATCCTTAAATACTAATAGAAACAATATCAAGAGAAACCAGGAGGGGGAGGCTTATATGCTTGTTAACAATATATTTGGGGAGTGGGACATGACTAGAAACAAAGTCATATAGATACTTACGGGAAAATGAACCATATAAACTGGATTCAGTAAAACAGAAATGGCCAGCAAGAAAGCACTCAATGTATGGGACTTTTACATGGAGGAAAAAGGAAAGCAGGATACAGTCTCAAGAACTGTAGTTCTCGGGCTGGTGAGATGGCTCAGTGGGTAAGAGCACCCGACTGCTCTTCCAAAGGTGATAAGTTCAAATCCCAGCATCCACATGGTGGCTCACAACCATCCGTAACGAGATCTGGCGCCCTCTTCTGGAGTGTCTGAAGACAGCTACAGTGTACTTACATATAATAAATAAAATAAATCTTTAAAAAAAAATAAGAGGAGCTTAAAAAAATTTATTAAAAAAAAAAGAACTGTAGTTCTCTTGGGAAACTAAAGTCAACATAACACTAAAACACATGCTTAAAATACATTCAATATATTTTCTACAGGAAAGCAAAATAAATACAAAAAGATTAAAAAATTATGTTAGATACTATGAATGGGAAGAAAATGAGGGTAGGATTTAAAATTTATATATTTATATTACATATTATATTATGTATATTATATATATATACATAGATAGTAGAGAGATAGATAAATAGAGTTTTTTTGAAATAAGGTCTCACATTGCCCAAGTGGACCTTGAACTAGCTATAAACAGTTGAGGAAGACTTTAACCTTCTGATCTTATGCTCACACCTTTGAGTGTGTGCATCCCAGGCATATATTGCCCCACTGGCTCATGCACTGCTTGGGATTAAACCCAGCTCTTTGAGCATGTTAGCTAAGCACTCTACCAACTGAGCTACATCCTCAGCCCCAGAAAAAAATGAAGGTAAAAGCACCACGAAAAACAAAACTAAATGGTAAATATGTGAAAAAGATAAAATAATTGTAAACAAAATCTATCTAACAATAAAGTCTCAAATACATTTGTCAGAACTATGAGTCAAACATGCAATTAAAATTCAATGTATTGATCCTCTTTATAGGTGTATCTTTTTATGATCTGTGTAAGAACACTTTTTTCATACATACAATGGTATTTTCCCATTTTCTTCTACATATTTTACTTTTCACATTTATTTCAACAACACCTTTCATAAACATGTTTATGTGTTTCAGATAAAGTTTGTGGCTACAGTACATTCAAGGCTGAGAGAAATGGGATTTAAAGAACAAACTGTATATATTAAAGTTGTTTCCTTTGGAGTCCATTTTTAAAGCAATTCTGTTAAGTAGATACCCTGTTCCATACAGCAGGTTCTGCAAAAGTCACTGAAATTTTCTATAGGAAACAAGTCTTGAGATTTTTCAAGGAAGTTGATGATGAAGTTTGGTAATGGGCACTGATGCTGTGGGATCTCTGATAAGTCAAGGTAAAGTATGGGATCCTAATGTGAACTGGAAGTGGGTGACTGCAGGTTCTAGTCACACTCAACTTCTTAGTGGCCTTCAGTGTGTGTCCCAATCTTTAGACATCAGCATCTTTGTGTTTTGCCCAATAATGTGTAAATGGTTTACCTTGTTTGCTCTTGCCCAGAATATTCCTTAAAGCAAAATGCATATTTCTTTCAAGTACAAAGTCTGGTCAGAAAATCAAGTTTCTTGAATATCTATTGGCTTTGAAAGTGTAGGCTTTCTCTAGCTCCTCCATTGCGAACCCTGTGTTCCATCTAATAGCTGACTGTGAGCATCCACTTCTGTGTTTGCCAGGCCCAAGGAGATGAAGGGGTCTCCAACCCTATAGGTGGAAGAACAATATGAACTAACCAGTACCCCCAGAGCTCGTGTCTCTAGCTGTATATGTAGCAGAAGATGGCCTAGTTGGCCATCATTGGGAAGAGAGGCCCCTTGGTCATGCTAACTTTATATGCCCCAGTACAGGGGAATGCCAGGGCCAAGATGTAGGAGTGGGTGAGTAGGGGAGCAGGCGGAGGATGGGGAGGGTATAGGGGACTTTCGGGATAGCTCAACAAAGCTAGAAAACCTGGAGGAAATGGACAATTTCTTAGACAGATACCAGGTACCAAAGTTAAGCCAGGATCAGATTAACGATCTAAACAGGCCCATTTCCCCTAAAGAAATAGAAGCAGTCATCAATAGTCTCCCAACCAAAAAAAGCCCAGGACCAGATGGGTTTACTGCAGAGTTCTATCAGACCTTCAAAGAAGACTTAATTCCAACTATCCTCAAACTATTCAACAAAATAGAATCTGAAGGTACACTACCCAATTCATTCTATGAAGCCACAATTACTCTGATACCTAAACCACACAAAGATCCAACAAAGAAAGAGAACTTCAGACCAATTTCCCTCATGAATATCGATGCAAAAATACTCAATAAAGTCCTCGCAAACCGCATCCAAGAACACATCAAAACGATCATCCATCATAACCAAGTAGGCTTCATCCCAGGAATGCAGGGATGGTTTAATATACCGAAATCCATCAACGTAATCCACTATATAAACAAACTCAAGGACAAAAACCACATGATCATCTCGTTAGATGCTGAGAAAGCATTTGACAAAATCCAACACCCTTTCATGATAAAAGTCTTGGAAAGATCAGGAATTCAAGGCCCATACCTAAACATAATAAAAGCAATATACAGCAAACCAGTAGCCAACATCAAACTGAATGGAGAGAAGCTGGAAGCAATCCCATTAAAATCAGGGACTAGACAAGGATGCCCACTTTCTCCCTACCTATTCAATATAGTACTTGAAGTCCTAGCCAGAGCAATTGGACAACAAAAGGAGATCAAGGGGATACAAATTGGAAAGGAAGAAGTTAAAATATCACTGTTTGCAGATGATATGATAGTATATATTCAGGACCCCCAAAATTCCACCAGAGAACTCCTAAACCTGATAAACAGCTTCAGTGCAGTAGCTGGATATAAAATTAACTCAAACAAATCAATGGCCTTTCTCTACACAAAGGATAAGAGGGCTGAGAAAGAAATTAGGGAAACAACACCCTTTACAATAGTCACAAATACTATAAAATACCTTGATGTGACTCTAACTAAGGAAGTGAAAGATCTTTATGACAAGAACTTCAAGTCTCTGAAGAAAGAAATTGAAGAAGATCTCAGAAGATGGAAAGATCTCCCATGCTCATGGATGGGCAAGATTAATATAGTCAAAATGGCTATCCTGCCGAAAGCAATCTACAGATTCAACGCAATCCCCATCAAAATTCCAACTCAATTCTTCACTGAGATAGAAAGGGCAGTTGGCAAATTCATCTGGAATAATAAAAAACCTAGGATAGCAAAAACTCTTCTCAACAATAAAAGAACCTCTGGGGGAATCACCATGCCTGACATTAAGCTGTACTACAGAGCAATTGTGATAAAAACTGCATGGTACTGGTACAGCAACAGACAGACAGATCAATGGAATAGAATTGAAGACCCAGAAATGAACCCACACACCTATGGTCACTTGATCTTTGACAAGGGAGCTAAAACCATCCAATGGAAAAAAGACAGCATTTTCAACAAATGGTGCTGGCACAACTGGCGGTTATTATGTAGAAGAATTCGAATTGACCCATTCTTATCCCCTTATACAAAGCTTAAGTGTAAGTGGATCAAAGACCTCCACATAAAACCAGAGACACTGAAATTTATAGAGGAGAAAGTGGGGAAAACCCTCAAAGGTGTGGGCACAGGGGAAAGATTCCTAAACAGCATTTGAAATGTAAATGAAGGTTAGACAGGTGGGGAGGTGGTGCGGAGGGAGCGTGTTGGCTTAAAACATGTGGTGTTGTGCTAGGCTGCAGGGGAGCCTCTGTAAGGAAGGCGGGAGCTTGACTGCTTCAGGAAAGGCCTGTAGCGGTGACAGCGACCCAGAGTCATGAGCGACAGTGATGAGCAGAACTACTGTGAGCGGGAATCGCGTTCTGCTTCCCGAAGTGGAAGTGCTCATGGATCGGGGAAATCTGCACCGCAAGGTCTCTCTCCAAGGAAGATTCAGGCGTTCTAGATCAAAATCGAGGTCCAGATCTGAATCTAGGTCTAGATCCAGAAGAAGTTCTAGAAGGCATTATACAAGGTTACGATCGCGATCTCGCTCGAATAGACGATCCCGGAGCAGGTCATACAGCCGAGATTATCGGAGGAGCCATTCTCCCATGTCTACTCGAAGGCATCATGTTGGGAACCGGGCAAATCCTGACGCCAACTGTTTTCTTGGTGTGTTTGGGTTGAGCTTATACACCACAGAAAGAGACCTAAGAGAAGTATTCTCTAAATATGGCCCCATTGCTGATGTGTCTATTGTATATGACTAGCAGTCTAGACGTTCAAGAGGATTTGCCTTTGTATATTTTGAAAATGTAGATGATGCCAAGGAAGCTAAAGAACGTGCCAATGGAATGGAGCTTGATGGGCGACAAATTAGGGTTGATTTCTCTATAACAAAAAGGCCCCATACCCCAACACCAGGAATTTATATGGGGAGACCCACTTATGGCAGTTCACGCTGCCGAGACTATTATGACAGAGGATATGATCAGGGATATGATGACCGGGACTATTACAGCAGATCATACAGAGGAGGAGGTGGTGGAGGAGGTAGATGGAGAGCAGCTCAAGACAGGGATCAGATTTACAGAAGACGGTCACCTTCTCCTTACTACAGTCGTGGAGGATACAGGTCACGTTTTCGATCACGATCCTACTCACCTCGTCGCTACTAAAGCATGAAGTTGAAGACTTTCTGAAACCTGCCATAGAGCTGGGATATTGTTTGTGGACAATATTTTCTATTTTCTCCGGTTTAAAAAGTGAACAGTGCCTAGTGAAGTTAGGTGACTTTTACACCTTTTATGATGACTACTTTTGTGGAGTTGAAATGCTGTTTTCATTCTGCATTTGTGTAGTTTGGTGCTTTGTTCAAAGTTAAGTGTTTTTTTGTTTGTTTGTTTGTTTTGTTTTTGTTTTGTTTTGTTTTGTTTTTTTGAGACAGGGTTTGTCTGTATATCCCTGGCTGTCCTGGAACTCACTTTGTAGACCAGGCTGGCCTCGAACTCAGAAATCCACCTGCCTCTGCCACCCGAGTGCTGGGATTAAAGGCATGCGCCACCACGCCTGGCAAAGTTAAGTGTTTTCAGAAAAGTATGTTTTGCATGTATTTTTTTTACAGTCCAAATTTTGACTGCTGAGAAGTTTCTATTGTAAAAAACTTCATTTAAAAGGTTTTTCTACTGAATCCAGGGTATTCTGAAGATAGAAGCCTGTGTGTAAAATGCTACCAGATGGCAAAAAGCAACAATAAACAAGTTTGATTTTTACTTTTCTTTCTTTTTTTTTCAACTTTTCTTTCTAAATATCAATGCTTAACCAGAACCATTCTTAAGTTATCAGTAAAAAAGTAAAAAGTTAAATAAAAATAATTTTCTTTCAGGAGTCCATGAAACTTTCCATATTCAATATACTTGCTTAAGTGTTAAAAAATACGCTGTAACTCTGTACTGCTAGTATTAGAACAAAAATCTTCCCATACAGCAAATGCTTAATGCTTCCATTAATGTGGCCTTTATGTAATCTGTATTATATATAACAGGGAATAAGAGCTACAGATACATGCCTTTAAAGGGCTATTTCTTAAGGCTGTTACAAGGAGATAATGGTATTTCAACTAATTATTAGCAAATGACAATACATTCCACCACAGATGGACTCTTGTTCTTCTAGCGTTTAGACTATATGAAAATACTGGGTGCTTCAAAGTATGGAAGGAGAGAAGGGATCATCAAACCCGTGTCATGGATGAAGACTGCCTCTTCATTTTTTAAATATGATTTTTCAGGTTCTTTGCTTACCAAAGGAGGCCCAATTCACTGAAATGTTTTGAGAACTGTTTAAATAAAGGCAAGAAAAATTGCTGATGCAATTTGTTTTACAAAGAAGTGTTGGTTTTCTTTTTAACTGTTGTAATTAAAGTCCTGTAGTTTATTTAGTGACTGGTGCAATATTAATATTGTTCTTGCTTCAAGATAACATTAAATCTATTTCTCAAATATATTGGCCAAGTACAAAAAAAAAAAGAAATGTAAATGAAGAAAATAATAAAAATTGGAAAAAAAAACATTTATGTGGGCTGGCGAAATGGCTCAGTGGTTAAGAACGCCAACTGCTCTTCTGAAGGTCCCGAGTTCAAATCCCAGCAACCACATGGTGGCTCATAACCATCCATAACGAAATCTGATGCCCTCTTCTGGAGTGTCTGAAGACAGCTACAATGTACTTACATATAAGAAATAAATCTTTTAAAAAAAAAGTGTAGGCTTTATCTGAGCAGCTCAGATTGTCATGAGAAGCTCATGGAGAAGAAATTGTCCCTCTGTCATTTTCCATGACTCGGGAACCCTGTCCTTTACAAGTTATGGTTGTTTTCTTAATCATGAAAATCACTGTCAATTCCAGTAACACCCACTTTGGTTTGCTACTACAGTGAACTTTGTAGGGTTGTTTTTAATTTTTGTAGGTATTCATGTGTACTTGTGTGTACAAGTGGCATACTTTAATATGAACATGAATATGGAGGTTGAAGATACATCACATGTCTTCCTCAGCTGCTTTCCACTTTATTTTTAATCAGGTCTCTTACTGAAGCCGGCTCATTGATTCAGCTAGTCAGGCTGGCAATGAACTTCCAGGATGCTAGTCTCTGTGTCCAGCACTAGGATTACAGGTATTTGCTGCTATGCCTGTTTTGGTTGTTGTTGTTGCTGTTGTTTTGTTTTTGTTTTTAATTTTGACATGGGTATTTGAGATATGATCTCAGTCCCTCATATGTGTACAAACACTGTATCAACTTAACCATCTCCTCAGTCCCTTTTTTGTGGGGTTGTCTGTTTGTTAATTTTAACAATGAGATCTGTGTACCCTAGGTTGAATTTGAATGTGGTTTTCTTCTTGCTTCAGCCTCCAGAGTGCTGGGATCATAGGTAGATACTCCCACTCTTGGTTTACAGTAATCTTGAATATGAGATCTTCCATCTTGTAGTTGTATTTGGGACTCAGTCAGAATAAATGTTTTATATTTCCCTGCACATGAGCACTAAAAAGTCACTTCAATGTCAGGCATTATTTAATGGGAATTTTCTGAATATCATTCTAATATGATTTTACTGTCAGCATCTGTACTTATAAAATAGAAATGATATAAGTTGTTAAAAGTGCTCAAAATTTGAGATATGTATAAATAATCTGGGCCACTCCCAATTCCATGTGGATTTATTATGTTTAAAAATATGCATGAAGAATATACACAGAAAGTCAGATACCCTCTCTAGCTGGGAAAAGAAGTGAAAAGAAATTGTAAAGTAACTGACAAACTGGAGGAACAGTCCATGGGGATGTGACTTCTAAAAGAATGTGCAGCTTAGCCAAGACCAAGGCTTATCAGAGACACAATACAGCTACTCATTATTTCAAGACGCTGGACAATTGAAATTGGCTGCAAACAAGAAAGGGGTCAAAGAAGGGCCCAAGAAAAGAGCACAGAGAGAAGGTTACTATGTACCTGCCTAAGCAGTCCTGAGAAGGTGTGCCCAAGGCCAGATGTTTCTCCAGCAGGTTGCCACAGCCACCCACCCTTTGCCTTTATTCCTTGCTTTCCAGGCACTCCCTTATCCTTCAAAATATTATTAAATCTTTGAAAACTTCATGAAAATTATGTTTGAGCATACTCCTTTCCCCCAAGATCCACTCTCACTTCCTGTTCTTTCGTTTTTTAAAAACATATAGAGTCATCTGAGCATGGTGGTGTACATCTTTAAGCCAGCACTCAGAAGGCAGAGGCAAGCAGATCTACATAGTGAGTTCTGGGGCAGACAAAGCTATGTAAAAAGGCCAAGTCTCAAACAAACAAACAAACAAACAAACAAGCAAACAAAATCTTATGGAGTCCAATCATGCTAACCAAATAATTTTGAGTGTAGGGCTTGCCCTGAAAGGTGGTCAGACTCCAAGTGGTCAACACCCTTAGAGAAAACCAATTTCTTCTCTAAGCAGCTACCAATTGCCAATAGCTTTTCAGCTAGAGGGATTTCATGCCCACTTTTCCCATTCATGCTGGGATTTTTGTCTGGCTTGATTTTTACTACGTCTTGTGTATACTGTCACAATAGCTGTGAATTCACATGTGTCAGAGGCCCTCCTGTGTCCATGAAATGCTATTTGCTATTGGTCATTCATGTCCCTTGACTCTTGCAATCTTTCAAATCACTCTTCTCCAGTGATACCTTGGTCCTGCCGGGAGGAGTGTGTTATAGATGTTTCATTTATGGCTGAGCAATCTAAAGAAGTCTCTCTCTCTCTCTCTCTCTCTCTCTCTCTCTCTCTCTCTCTCTCTGCAATTGTCTCTGTGTTAACTGCCATTTACTCTAGATGAAGCTTCTCTGATGAAGGCTGAGGGGTATACTAACTTATGGGTATAGTGATGCCACCAGAAATTGTTATAATTCTATTTCCATTTAGTAGAATAGTATTAGTAGATTCTCCTAGACCTATAACCTATCTAGTTACAGGATCTTAGGATCAATAACACAACATGTGCTGGCTCCATTTTGTGGAGTAGGATTTTTTCAATTTTTTATTAGATATTTTCTTCATTTACATTTTAAATGCTATCCTGAAAGTCCCCTATACCCTCCCCACCCCCGCCCTGCTCCCCCACCCACCCACTCCCACTTCTTGACCCTGGCATTCCCCTGTACTGGGGCATATAAAGTTTGCAAGACCTAGGGGCCTCTCTTCCCAATGATGGCTGACTAGGCCATCTTCTACATATGCAGCTAGAGACACGAGCTCTGGGGGTACTGGTTAGTTTATACTGTTGTTCCACCTATACGGTTGCAGACCCCTTCAGCTCCTTGGATACTTTCTGTAGCTCCTCCATTGGGGGCCCTATGTTCCATCCAATAGATGACTCCTGAGTAAGGTAACCCAATCTCAAAAGAAGTCACTTAATATGCACTCACTGATAAGTGGATATTAGCCCCAAAACTTAGAATACCCAAGATACAATTTGCAAAACACAAGAAAATCAAGAAGAAGGAAGACTAACATGTGCATACTTCATTCCTCCTTAGAACAGGGAACAAAATACCCATGGAAGGAATTACAGAGACAAAGTTTGGAGCTAAGACGAAAGAATGGACCATCCAGAGACAACCCCACCTGGGGACCCACCCCATAATCAGCCACCAAATGGAGACACTAGTGCATATGCCAGCAAGACTTTGCTGAAAGTACCCTGATATAGCTGTCTCATGTGAGCCTATGCCAGTGCCTGGCAAGTACAGAAGTGGAGTAGGATTTAAATCCAATCAAAAAGTGCCTGGTTACTCTCATATCTCCAAGCTATCAGCTGGTATACACTCTTTTTTTTCTTTTCTTTTCTTTTCTTTTTTTTTTTTTTTTTAGCTCATAGTTCAAAACCAGGTGTGATTAATATGTACTATTCTCTTCTGGTAGTGTTTATTACACCTTCCAGTACCATGAAAGCTAGCCAGTAAGGGTTAAGTTTCAGGTCAGGCCCACCTTGATTTCTACATGTTCTATGACTTAAACATGTGGTGTCTTCAGCAACAAGGTCTTTCCATCAAGTTCTAGACAGCAATCAAGAACAATTTGACAACTTTTTGATACTTCTGCTTATTGGAGGAAGGTTTCTTGTACTGTGTATTCACATTTTGATTTCTGTGCCCTGAAATCTAGTTATAGTTCCACAGGCACTGTCATGAATATTGAAGAATTTCCTGTATCAATGTAAAGCATGTTCCCCAATGATTTCTGATTTGTTAATAAAAGGCTGAATAGCCGGTGACTGGGCAGAGGAGATAGGAAGGCTGGACTTCTCATCCCAGGCAGGGGTCCAAGGGAGAAGAAGCAGAAGAAGGAGTTGGCCACAGGGCAAGTGAGGGTCCAGAAGAAGGGCCAGGAGACAGGTAGAGAATGATGAAGGTCTCCGTAAGTAGGATTTGCCAAGGGAGTTTTCCATAAGGACAGACAGCTACAGCAAAGCAAGCCAGGGAGAGGCTAAATACAAGGAAGTTGGGGCATGTGGCTGGGAAGTAGTTAGGTAAGCATAGAGGGTTAGGAAAATCAGTCAATTGTGCTTAAAGCTTGTTGAATAAATATTTCAATAGGTCTCGGACTCAATTATTTGGGAACTGGCCAGGTTAGGAAAAACTTTTAGGCTTCACCCAATATCTACTTTCCAGCAGGGATACAGAATTCATTAATAGTTTTCATGGCAACCTATTACTTGCAAGTGTGGTGTGCATTTATGAAAAAAAAAACCACAAAATTAATACATGAATACTGAATCATGAAAGTATTCAGAAAACTAAACATATTTGTAGGTTGTAGGGCTCTTTGTATAAAGGTGATAGAAGTGATGACTATTTCTTGAATACAACCATGCCCTTTCAACTTATCACATACATAATAATGTTACATGCTGAATCTGAAATATCCTCTGAAGGATCATATTTTGAACACTTGGGCCCAGATATTTTGGGAGAGTTCTGTAGACTTTGTGAAGTAGAAATCAGCTGAAAGTGGTGAGTTCCTGGAGGAAAGTTCTCAGGGATATGTTATCTCTGCCCCTTTCATGCTTCACTCTGTTTCTTGGTCAGCCTAATATGAACAACTTTACTAACATACTCTTGCTTTTATGATCTGAGTTTCTCCTACCATGAAGACAGGAGCCAAAAGAATTCTGTCAGGCCAAATGGGACCTCATAAAGTTGCAAAGCTTCTGTAAGACAAAAGATATTGTCAACAGGACAAAAGGGCCACCAACGGACTGGGAAAGGATCTTTACCAATCCTAAATCAGATAGGGGACTGATATCCAATATATATAAAGAACTCAAGAAGGTGGACACCAGAAAATCAAATATCCCCATTAAAAAGTGGGGCACAGNGAAAGTACCCAAGGAGCTGAAGGGGTCTTCAACCCTATAGGTGGAAGAATAACCATGAACTAACTAGTACCCCCTGGGCTCGTGTCTCTAGCTGCATATATAGAAGAGGATGGCCTAGTTGGCCATCAGTGGGAAGAGAGGCCCCTTGGTTATGCAGACTTTATATGCCCCAATACAGGGGAACGCTGGTGCCAAGGGGTGGGAGCGGGTGGGTAGGGGAGCAGGGCCGGGAGGGGGGAGGATATAGGGAACTTTCTGGATAACACTTGAAATGTAAATGAAGAAAATATCTAATAAAAGTTGAAAAAAAAAAAGAATTCTGTCAGGCATTCTGTTACAGCATTGCAAAACGTCAATAAATCATACCTAGCTCTTGATGTTCTGGCCTAAGTACTGTAGCTAGTTTATGATGTGAGATTTTAATGGTCTCAGTAGACAATGGCTCTGCTGACTTTTATAGCAGTGAGGGGTATGTATGTTTCTAGTTACCACTGGTTAATGTGGAGGTCTGTTGGCAAACCAGGACCTAGAACTGGGAGAGGATCTGTTACTCCCGGCCTATGTGGGCTTATCAGGACTGGATTGATGATTAAATGCATGATCAAATGCAAAGTGCATTTCTGAATGTTCTTATTTGGAAGGGCTCTGTTACTTCTAGAACATCTCACTGTGTTTACAAATATATGCATTGCTTTTATGACTGTAAGGCAAGCCCTTTGGTGGAGGTTTTCAGAAGATGAAATAACCAACATCAAGCTTCACAGGAAGCTACTCTAACTCCCTTGGCCAAGGCTAAACTGGAGCACTCATGAGAATGTGGTACCTGTGTGAAATAGCTGTTAAGCAGACAAAGGCAGAAGGGAAAAGTATAGCTTTCTATTATTAAACTCAACCTGCTTTAAAGGCAGTTTGAAACACCCAGAAGCTATACTGAAACAGGTTGTACAGGGAGCTAAACTGTAATCTGTGATGAGAGAAAATGCTGGGAATGCAGACAGTTTATGCTTGTGAGACAGGCTATGCATTTTCAGAAGAGTTGTGGTTAAGAACATAAGCATTCGTGTTCATCTCCTAGGCTAGTTAAGGTCATATTCACTTGCAGAGAAGAATTCCAGAGAGATTACAAGTGACACCAAACAACATGAACTCTCCAGCTCTACTGGAATTGGATGATGACATTTCTAAAGCAGTTAAGGAGAATTACAACATCATTTTGGAATCAGATTCCCAGAAGCTTTTTTTTTTCAAAGGTGCCACAAAACCAGAGTTCAGAAATAAACCCCAACATCCATAAAACAAAACAAAAAAAATGTCAAGAGCTATGGAATCCACCAGAAACCCCTAAAATGGTAAAAATGAGTGTTGAATGCAACTTCAAAGATTGACAGCACAATGACATAAAATGGGGACGTGTGTAAAAAGGTTCAGCAGTGTTGCCATGGGGTGCAATGTCTGCATAGCAAGGCAGCCCTGGCTGCATTCTAACAGGACACATTCGTGCAACTGCTTAGATTGGAAGCTAAGTGAAGGGAGGAACCTGAGTTAATCTTAAGGGCTGCTACTCTTTTAACATTGGAAATGACATTGCCAATAAGCCTTAAGATAGGAATGAAAGAAACTGGTGTTGCTTACTCTAAATGGCTGCCAAGTCTGAGACACCCAAGAAGTATGTAAACCAAATAGTTTACAGCTGACTGCTTGGTCTCTTTACCACTATGTTAAGAACTGCTTGGGAGAATTTCCATCTCACCCATAAAGATTATAAACTGTACTACTTAAAAATTTTGGCTAAAGACAATGTACCAAGGGTATGAGGAACATATGAGCTACCAGATAGTAGGAATCAATAAGTCTTGCTTCCTAGCTTTTAAATAATTGTCAAGGCCATTAAATTTATAAAAATTAACCATTACCCACTCTGATTGGCTTTAGTCCACATGCACCCAGCATTACCCACTTTGGTTGGCTTTAGCCCACATGTACCCAGCATTACCCACTTTGGTTGGCTTTAGCCCACATGCACCCAGCATTACCCACTTTGGTTGGCTTTAGCCCACATGCACCCAGCATTACCCACTTGGTTGGCTTTAGTCCACATGCACCCTCATGATTTCTGCTTGATTTTTGTGTTGCTGAGGACCAAACCCAGGTTCTCACTATGGACAAGCAATCCAATGAAGATATATCTGCAGCTGCATAGTTCTAATAGCCCATGTATATCTGTAAACCTAAATCTTAAAGGACAATAGCTATTTTAGACCTAGCTTTAAAAAGGACTGCAATTTTCCAACTTTTTTCTCTAGGTATCCCTGTATATTAACTCTGTGTTGACTCGGATTTTGACCCAAAGAATGTGGTAAAAGCTTCTGACCTTTGTTGTCACTCTTACTAGGATGTTGCTGTCTCTTTGTGAGCATCAGTTATTAAAAGGGCTATCTATACAAGGCATTCCTAAATCAAATATGTGACGACATGGCCATATAGACTATTCAGTCCCAGCCATTGACACATATCTCCAGTGAAATGAGCAAATAAATGTTATCTTAGGCCCCAAAGTGTTAAAATGATCAGTTACACAACACACATCTAATACTGAAGTTCTAATAGAAAGATCTGGATGAAACAAAACACCAGAACATATTGCTATAATAGAGGACAGACTATTAGTAGAGGTCAAAAAGGTTGAGAAAATGCTATTAAAGACTGGAAATGTGGAGACTTATGGTTAAAAACAGCAAAAAACAATTGGCCACACTAGCAAAACTGCCATTCTTGCTAAGGCTGTCAAGACTTGTACAAGGTATGTTAGTTGGCTTATTTTAACTGTTTTAGTGAAGCAAGGAAAGACAGAAGGCAAGCAAATACTAAAATGTTCAATCTGTGAGACTACTCAGGGACCAATGAGTTGGGCTCAGCAAACTGAAGATTTTGAGTATTGATGTTATGTGGATTATCATATGCCTTTGTGAGGTCTTCTGTTAAGATGTCACTACTCTGAGTTAGAAAAAGTGACACCTACAATTATTTCCTCGTACTAAACTATCACTCCAAGAGGTCTGCAGTATGATTTAACTAATGATAATGGTGAAAGGCAAAGCTTTTTTTTTTTTAACCATAAACAAGACATGGATGCCCACTTTGACATCTACATAACAAAGTATAGATGTTCTAGAGGGCAACCAAGGAAGAAGTGGAGCTATACTGGCAGGTGACACGAAAGCCTTGAGAACCTCCACCCCCACCCCACCATCAAGCAAACAGTTATTTCAGAATAGAAGAGCTACACATGCAAATTAGTGAAGTGTGACAAAACAGTGGCATTAGACAGCATGAAAGCCCTAGGAGTGTCCAAGGAAGGACTAGCATACTAAAACTATAATATAAAACACTCTTGAGACTGACAAGATGAAAAACTTCCTCTGTGGCCAAAGGAACAGAATACTATTGCTCCCCACTGATGACATTCTTAATGTGATCCCTATTAAAATCCTAATGGTGCCTCACCACTGAATATATGTAATAAACATGTTTAAAAAAAAAAAAACAACAAAACAAAAAGAACACCTTTCATCAGCTCGACACAAGCTAGAATTATCTGGGAAGAATTTCAATTGAGAAGTTTCCATTGGTTTGTTTTTAGGAAAGCCTGTTGGGCATTTCCTTTAGTAATGATTGAGGTGGAAGGGCCCAGACCTTAGGAGTGGTAACACCTCTGCATAGGTAGCTCTGAGTTGTATCAGAAAACAAGATGAGCAAGCTATGGGGAGCAAGCTAGTATGTAGCATGTGGCCTCTTCTTCAGTTCCTGCCTTTACTGTCTTCAATAATGGAGTGTGACCTGAGAGTTGTACAATGAAATAAATCCTTCCCTCCCCATGTTACTTTTAGTCATGGTGTTTTATCACAGCAAAAGAAAAATAAAATGTCACCAGGTTTATAGGATATTGCTGTGACAGACATGAACATCTTTTTGGTAGAATTATGAAAGAATGTTGGAATTCTGGGCTAGAAAAACCATTGAATAGTGTGGTGGTTTGAATATGCTTGGCCCAGGGAACAGCACTATTACAAGGTGTGACCTTGTTAGAGTAGTGTATCACTGTAGGCCTGGGCTTAGTAGAATTTTCAACTCCTCATGCACTATGCCCACCTGGAAGCTGCCATATTCCCACCTTGATGAGAATGGACTCAACCTCTGAACCTTCCCCAATTAAATGTTTTCCTTCTAAGAGTTGCCTTGGTCATGGTGTCTCTTCACAGCAGTAAAAATCCTAAGACAAGAAGGGTTCAGAGCTTAATGTGAGAGCTTAGAAGAATGGTATGAGCAATACAGATGATGGGGTCTTGGCCTGGTAAGTTTTAGGGAAATTTGAATCTGTGGTGTCTGCAGCTGGGGCTAAGGATCAATCAGCTATGTGACTACAAAGTGATTGGCTACACTAACGAAATGTTTGGTGCAACAATTGATACTGCTTGGCAGGGGATTAAGAATCAAATGCGAAAGAGGCCAGCATCATAGGGGCAAAAATCTTCTGGAAGTGTTTCCTTGAGGTCACCACACAGAAGCTGTGATCTAGAGGGGTCAATAATATCATAACATAGTTGAACCTGGAAGACAGTTGAAATGTGAACTCTCAGCTGCTGCTCCTCCAACTAGCTATCTGCCACCTGCCACCTCTGCTCCATCATCACCATGGACATCTGAAACCATAAGCCAAACACCACCCTTTCTTCTACAGGTTGCCTTGGCTTTGTAACAGCCAATAGCAAGGTAACTATAAAACTATAACTATCAGATTTTAATATATTGTTCTTAAATGTAAGGAAGCAAGTAAAGCAGACTCGAACACTTGCAACATCAATGTTAAATAAAGAGACACAGAAACAGAATGAAGGGGACATAGAAACTCTCATAGACCAGAGGCATGGAAACAGAATGAAGGGAACATAGAAATTCACATTAGTCAGGGATGGTGGGGCACACCTTTATTCCCAGAACTTGGTAAGTAGATTTCTTTGAGTTTGAGGCCAGCCTGGTCTACAGTGAGTTACAGGAAAGCCAGATACATAGAGAGACCCTATCTCAAAAAGAAAAAAAAAAAAAGTATGTATAATTTAGTGTGACACGAAATGACTTAATCCCAGCACTCAGGAGGCAGAGGCAGGCAGGTTTCTGAGTTCGAGGCCAGCCTGGTCTACAAAGTGAGTTCCAGGACAGCCAGGGCTATACAGAGAAACCCTGTCTCAACCAACCCCCCCTCAAAAAAATTTTTAAAAAACTTTTATACCTTATTTACTTTTTCAAAACTATTAATTTTAGTTCTATACACTGCTTTTACATATTTTTCTCTGAGACACAGGGTCTTCTTCTCTGGCTTCAAATGCTTGAGAGCTGCATTTATAGGCATGAGCTAGGCATATATGTTTTTATTATATTAAATTATCACTGTCACAATAAACATATGTAACATAAGCATTCTTAAAAAGTTCACAGTAAAAGCCTTTTTTCTCCCACCTGTTCTTCAGATGTTGTCTTTCTCTGTTGCTCAAATACTCCTGCCTCAGCCTCCTGTGATGCTGGAACTATGTGTGACCCCTATAAAGCTACATTTTTGTCCCCATCAAGTCTATACTATATAAAGAAACCTTTCCAATAGTTAACATGTTGAGTACTGAACACATCCCTAAAAATTTTTGCATTGAAAGTGCAAGCTATATTACATAGGTTCCAGTACCCTGTTTTAAATATCAGACAAGTGAGTCCACTTGTGGAACTTTAAAGTCGTGTCTGAGACTGAAAGCCAGGCATTCTAGCTGTAAAGTTCATATTGCTTTTAATTATGTAAAACCAAAAACTCGATGAATTTAGGCTTCTGGAATAGTTTTGTTTTCTTTCTAACAAAATCATTTTAGTTCTTACTTGCTTGGAACATATGAGTGAACACTGGTAAGATGAATATGAAAGCACTATGTAAAAAAGACTATCAATGACCACAACATGAAAGGTCAGAATTAACGAAATAGAGTGTGTCAGGACACACAGTAATTCCACAGCATAAAACCATAGATTAAATCTGAAGAGCACCAATTAAGTTAAATAGACTGCACTAGCAGACTCAATCACAAATACAACTGTTTTAAAAATACATAGTCATGTTACACTTGTAGTCTATATATAAAGATGTCATTGAAGGACTGAATAGAAACATATGAAATCATTTGTTCGTTTATTCATTAATATGTTTTGAATTAGGTATTCTATACACTATGATGTTTATTCCATTTTCATTCTATTAGATTACATATTTATAAAAATATCCAACTTATTTTTATGAAGAAATTAAATATTTCTGAAAAAGAATCATTTATTACTGCTAACAACAACCCTGAAGAAACTCTTTCCAATCAACTAGCCTAGCTACTTCAACATCTTTGTTCAGTGCCAGCTTTAAACCTTGAGTTTACATGGTTCTGTTCCACAGAACACCACTTCACCCTGTTACATAGGATACAAACAACAGTTTTTAAATAAACATGTTTCTCTTTGATACAGAACATTTTTTCACCTTTCCCAGCAATCACGCAATATATTTAAAATGTAACCTTTAAAAGGCACACGCATTTACACTTTCAATTCTTTATTGTCTTAAAATCGTACATGTCCTTTACAATACAGACTTTTGTTATTTAAATGGCCTCTAAGTGTTAATATACAGTGACTCTCTTCTTCTGCAGGCCGACCGTGAATTCCGAGTTCATCAGCATGATTATGTGAAGCAGTCCTAGGATGCTGAGGGGTCTCAGGGGCTGAGTCCTGCACTTGGAAACGTCAGCGGTACAGACCCTTCCTCCCAGAGCCCAGATGATCTGTGTGAAAAGTGCTTTTCAAGATTGCTCATTATTTATGGCTGATCTTAAAGTCAGTCAAATTACTCTGTTACTTTTTTTTTTGAAACATTAAAGGGCATTTTTTAAAAAAATGAACAAATTTGCTTTAGTAGTCTTCTGTGGCAAACTCAAAATTACGATTATCTGCATGCAATAACACTCCTCTTTAAATAGTTTGGAAGGATTTATACATTTTATAAAGAACATGTTAAAGAGTGCAAGGACTCTTGAATTCACAAGAGGACAAATGCTGGTAACAACACTGGTAACTATTCAGCTAATGTTTATTAACAGGCAATTAATGAGGCTAGCTAGTCACAAGCCACAGTGCAGGCTCTGCCCTTGGAAAACATCTACTTTGGTCCAAATTTCTAGTTATTTGGGTGGAAACAAAACAAAACCATTTCCATTTAGCCAAGAATTTTAATAAATTTATTGTTCCTAAGATGTAGCCACTTAAAAGGTAAGTGAAGTCCACCAATGAAGTATATTGTCATGTTGGCTTTTGTAAAAACAAAAAACAAAACAACAATAAAAAAACAACAATGGACAGCTGTTTTTAAAGAGTGGTTTATCAGCACTGGAGGACAAATCAGAAAAATGGTATGAGATGTAGATATTTCTTCTGTGGCTATACTTTCTTATTCCATGACACAGCTTTCACTCTGTAAAACTTTGTCCCCAAAGGAACTTTAAATCTGTTTTGTGCCTAAGAAGGAAAGAAAAAAGGAATCACTGAATGAATGAAATAAATTACAAATACACTTCTACCACACTGCTTACTGCTAGAGTATTGGAGAGGAGGTGGAGTCTCTAGCCTGTACCGAACTATAAAAGATAGGCTCCTGACCAAAAGAGAATAAACTAATATTAATGAGGGTTGGGGGTGGGGACGATGGTGTAGCTATCCCCCCCTTCCCTCTCTACTATAGTCTAGCTATATACCCTGGATGTCCTGGCATTCACTATGTAGACAAGACTGGCTTCAAATTTGTAGCATCCCTCCTTCCCCTGTCTTACAAAGGCTGGGATAACATGTGCATATATTCATAGCCCAGGATGACTTCTAACTATATAGATCCTTCAGTCTCTGCCTTGGCTTCAAGTGCTCTGGTTAGAGGTATACTACCAATCCTGGCTTGTCAGTTCCATTTTAGCCTCCAAATAAAGACTTGAGAGCATCTTTAATCAATGGTGTAATATATAAAAACGAGTACAAACCAACTGTACAAATAAAGTTCATTGTTGCTTCTAGTTGCTTCAACATGAGTTACACTGGCTGTTCTCCTTTATAGGTGAATGAACTGTTTGCAATCTACTACTATCTAAAGATAATAGCAATATTTACTAAGTTTCTGGGTTAAACTCAATTTAATAAAATTCAAGCTCTGGGTGAACAAAAATCAGAAAATACTAGTAACTACTTCCATATAATAAAATTCCTCAGTGTACTATTATAGGGTTACTCTTACCTTCTTGGCTTGACAGTATTCCTTTTCCATTACTTTCCCAAGGACCCAGGGTCTTCTAGATGCACCTGAAGCTAATAAATAAATTGGTAATGAATTTTCAAACTTCATTCATGAAAAGAACTTTAGAATCAAAACAATGGTCTCAAAAGAATGTTTAAGCACTTTAAAAACCAGTAAAATCCAAATTATTTATTGAAGAAAAAAAATCCATGGTGTGTTCCAATATATAAATATGTGTGCTTTTTAAAGTACTCATTCAAGGAACACTAGTAATCTAAGTAGGAGTCATGAACCAATAACTAACTCGACACTGCCACCTACTGAAGGAACTAATGATAACCTCCAGACTTCTGAGTGGCAGCCATTCAGTGTGTGATGGAACCTGTAACCAATGCCTAGCACAGCAACAGCAACACAACTTGGCCTCAGTGAGCAATTAATAAGAACCAAATGAAGTCTAGAAGTGGACTTCCTGTGCAGAAACTGAGGACAGCTGAGACCAGAACACCAATGAGAAGACATGCACTTTGTTTTAAAATTCATTATATTATAGTGCACACTATCAATTATACATGTTCAGAAAAACATAAGAAATAATACAAATAAGGTAAAATGTTAACAGGCAAGTCTGAGTAAATATGTGGATTTGAATTATTTTCATCTACAAATGTAAAGAGCTGTAAGATCAAGAATTGACAAATGGGACCTCATGAAATTGCAAAGCTTCTGTAAGGCAAAAGACACTGTCAATAAGATTAAAAAGCCACCAACAGATTGGGAAAGGATCTTTACCAAGGATCGTAAATCTGATAGGGGACTAATATCCAATATATACAAAGAGCTCAAGAAGCTGGACTCCAGAAATTCAAATAACCCCATTAAAAAATGGGGTACAGAGCTAAACAAAGAATTCTCAACTGAGGAATACCGAAAGGCAGAGAAGCACCTGAAAAAATGTTCAAGATCCTTAATCATCAGGGAAATGCAAATCAAAACAACCTTGAGATTCCACCTCACTCCAGTCAGAATGGCTAAGATCAAAAACTCAGGTGACAGCAGATGCTGGCGAGGATGTGGAGAAAGAGGAACACTCCTCCATTGCTGGTGGGATTGCAAGCTGGTACAACCACTCTGGAAATCAGTCTGGCGTTTTCCCAGAAAATTGGACATAGTACTACCAGAGGATCCTGCAATACCTCTACTGGGCATATACCCAGAAGATGTTCCAACGGGTAATAAGAACATATGCTCCACTATGTTCATAGCAGCCTTATTTATAATAGCCAGAAGCTGGAAAGAACCCAGATGTCGCTCAACAGAGGAATGGATACAGAAAATGTGGTACATTTACACAATGGAGTACTACTCAGCTATTAAAAACAATGAATTTATTAAATTCTTGGGCAAATGGATGTATCTGGAGGAAATCATCCTTAGTGAGGTAACCCAATCACAAAAGAAGTCACTTGATATGCACTCACTGATAAGTGGATATTAGCCCAAAAACTTAGAATACTCAAGATACAACTTGCAAAAAACAAGAAAATCAAGAACAAAACCAAAATATGCATACTTCTTAGAATAGAGAACAAAACACCCATGAAAGGAGTTACAGAGATAAAGACTGGAGCTAAGACGAAAGGATGGACCATCCAAAGATTACCCCACCCAGGGATCCATCCCATAATCAGCCACCAAATCCAGACATTACTGCATATGCCAGCAAGATTTTGCTGACAGGACCCCGATATAACTATCTCGAGTGAGGCTATGCCAGTACCTGGTAAACACAGACGGAGATGCTCACATTCATCTATAGGATGGAACACAGAGCCCCCAATGGAGGAGCTAGAGAAAGTACTCAAGAAGTTGAGGGGTCTCCAACCCTATAGGTGGAACAACAATATGAACTAACTAGTACCCCCAGAGCTCATGTCTCTAGCTGCATATGTAGCAGAAGATGGCCTAGTTGGCCATCACTGGGAAGAGAGGCCCCTTGTTATTGCAAACTTTATATGCCCCAGTACAGGGGAATGACAGGGCCAAGAAGTGGAAGTGGGCGGGTGGGGGATCAGGGTGGGGGGAGGGTATAGGGAACTTTCAGGATAGCATTTGAAATGTAAATAAAGAAAATATCTAATAAAAAAAATGTAAAGAGCTGGGATAATACTTAGAGACACAAGACATTAGCTTTGATCTCCAAAGTGTGAAAAACAAATACCCCTTAAATAAATACAAGGAAACAAGTGAAACAGGAACAAGGCCAAAGGGCAGAAAGATGAACTGGAGCATAGTGCTCCATGCCTGGAAACAGCAGTGGATAGGTACAGGGAGATGAACCAGGAGTTCTAGATCAACCACAAGATGCACCACAGTTTGCGACTGGTAAGGGATATATGAGACTGTGTCAAAAATCCAAAAATACACAATAAGAAAAATGCTACCTATTTCTGAAAACAAATTTATCTTTTCACTTTTCATGGCTATATAACTATCACACAGACATTCTAAATAGGCCATACATCAAAAGCCATTGATGGGGTAGTCAAGTGACACTGCCCTAGCCCATGGGTTTGACCATCTTCCTTTCAGGGCCTAGGTCTGACTGCGTCTGCTGAGACGGACGGAATGCTGGGATTAGAGGTCTGTTCCACCACACTTGGCTTGGGGTAAAGTAATTTACTAAGCAGTTCTACTTAGTCTAAGAATTCCAGAATAGCTATTCTCTTCTCTTTGAACTCTTTAATGAGCCAATAAATAATGGGCATTGTTACTCAGCATGTTGAACAAAGCTCAGTTTCTACAAAATAAAACTCCATAAAACAATAATGATGATGATGAATCAATGAACAAATGAACAAGGTAGGAAAACAAATCATAAATAGTACAGGAAAGGCACTACTTAAACTACTTATTTGAAAAACACTGGTAAAAATCTTTTAGCAAATAAGCAAATACTAATTATCAAGAAAATGAACAACAAAATTCTGACAGTAATATTGCAATTACTAAGTTATATCATGTTTGAATATATATGCAGTGTGAGCAGTTGATCTACTGTAGAATATTATAGTTAAATTTATAATTATCAATTAAGTTCATAAAAATATGTAGGTAATGTAGATTTCATTTTATTTTATTTTTAATTTTTCATTTCCCACCCCTTTCCCTTCTCCCTCTTGCTTTGGCCCAGCTTGCTCCATCCATATATTTTTTTATTTGTTTGTCATTACGGATGGTTGTAAGCCACCTTGTGATTGCTGGGATTTGAACTCATGACCTCCAGAAGAGCAGTCAGTGCTCTTAACTGCTGAGCCATCTCGCCAGCCCCAGATTTCATTTTTTAAAAAGGCAGACTTTCCTAATGACAACAGGAGGGAATACACGTCTTCCATTCAAGATTAGTACTTTAGAAGTGTATGTGTACTTACCTCCCTCACCTGGTTTGAGATCCAGGGCAGGAAGAGACTCTGAATGCAGAAAATATAAAGTAGGACTAACAGTAAACAATACATAATTGTCATGCCGCTCATCTAGGATGATGAGAACCAAATCTCCCACCTGAAAACTAAGGAGAAGTAGGTTATTGTCTTAGAGAGCATTTGTTAATCACATGCTACAAACTTGAGACTATCCAGTTGGCTCACTGTTTGTGGGTTCTATACCCACTGCTTGCGTGCAGTAGAAAAAATACCTAGTCATGGGTTAAGTTTTTTCCTTAATCTTTCATTTTACACCCAGAAAAATTTCTGGAATTTCAATTCTTAAATGTGATACTCTTCATTTCAAAAGAAAAAGCAACTGAATCAAGTCATTGCTGTGCCCTTCCCCCAGCCTTGAGCAGGCTGCTCAGAGCAGGCTAGCCACAGTTGCTAGCCCACCAGGGTGGAAGCTTCCAAACTAGGTAAAGTCTGCTGTCCTGCCACATCTGCAGCTTCCTCTAAGACGCCACCACCTGCTGAGAGGCTGAATCTGTTCTGACACTATACTGACAAAGCAGTGATCCTGGCGTGGTGGGGGATGCCCCCCCCCTTTTATAAGCTCAAACTCATAAGTAAACATTGGCCTTGATCAGCAAACTTTGTCTTGGCTTGTTATTTCTCTCTCAGACTTTCCCATCAAAAACCCCATTTTTCCTTTCAGGAACCCAGTAACCTGTGGCCGCTGGTGGCTACACTATATGCTGAATCTGGCCTTGAAAAGGCTCAATACAGGTCTTAAATAGCAGAGGAAGTAATAGTTATAACTACCTACATGTACACTTAACTAGTGTCTACTCTCAAACTGTGCTCAAAATCTTTACAGGTTCTGAAGATCAGCCTCAGATTTAATTACCAGAGTAATTTTATGTGCTAGGTTCTCCAGCTGACAAAGTCAACTATGAAGCCTTTTTCCATTATAAAGCCTTTTTCTACTATGAAGCCTTTTTCCCTTCCCTCTTTTAGACACTTGCTATGTGGAATAGCCTTTGACTTTGCATCTTGCCTTCACTTTCTCAGTACTGGGCCTCCATGTGGATGACTCAAGCACAGTCTCAGAAGAGTTTTAAATGTTGCTACAATTATGGGGTAAGCACTGTACACTGACTCAACACCAAAGCCTAAGTTAAGATTAATACAATGGTCCGTAGAAGACTAATGATTTGAATACACAGCAGGCTAAGCAGACAGCTATCCTACCTATTCTATCCTATCATCAGTTAGAGAAGATAAAGCTGAGATGCTAGAGCTAGAACTAGGAAATCTGAGATTTGTTAAAACAACAACAACAACAAAAACCCTAGACAAATAAAACAAAACAAACAAAAAGTCCTTCAAACCAATTAATAACAAAAATCTACTATACATAAAAGAAGGGTCTTCTTAAATACTTAATCCAGAAACCAGGTACTGTGATTCACCCCCTTTAATCCCAACAGTCGAGGAAGCATAGCAAGACAATGGTGTGTGGCGGGCCACAATGGGCTATATGGTAAGACTCTTGTCTAAAGAAAACCAAGTGTGTCAAGTTCAATCATTTTGCACAACAGGGTTCATTGGGCTGCTATGATGCTTTTCTTCATTATTCCAAAGCTCCTGCCACACAAGCCCGGGGAGACAACAACTTCTATGAGGTAATTTGGTCCAGGAAAGCTATAATGTTAAAACTATTTGATGAAAATTTCAAATTATATTGTGAATTTATAGCACATAAAAAACATAAAATGGAGAAACAAGGCATAGTGACCTAAAATCAAGATCTTCCTATCTGAAGTGATGACGAAGACACTAAGGATGGACACTCAGCTGAATTATTAGCCAGTGTCAAGAAAAGCTTCCTGGGTTTTTGTGTGAATGATAGAACTCTGATGGTGGTGACTCAGAGAATACAGTCCCAAAGCTCCAGGAGAACAGTGAAAAACTTTGCTTTCCAATCATCTTATCATTATGCACAAGGCACTTGGCTCAATGAGCATGGATCTAACAATCATGGTGACTACAACACATTTTCATTAACAATTTGATACAAAACAAACAAAATAAAAATGAGATACTTACTCTCTAATGGCTATTTTTTCAGAATGCCTTGAAGAGACTGAGGACAAGCTCTGAGACATCTGAGACAAAAAAGTAGAATCATGTATTAGCTGCACACACAGTACCATACTCATCAGAAAGTTTTGCTGTTACACATTTTTTAATCTGTGCTCAAGGTGAAGAGGCCACATGTATGTACGTTCACACTTATTTACATTCATCAATTCAACACTGAAATCTAAATTTGTACATTAAATTTCATCCACTTCATTCCAAACACTATCTTGTACAAAGGCAAGGAATTGGTAATAGAATTATCTGACTAAGAAGGCCTAATGCCTTTCAGAGATTTGATTAAATTACCCAGGAAAGTGACATATATCCTACCAGTGAAGTTAAGTCATTTTTAACACATGTTCAACTTTATTCAGTTGTTCTAAAAGCTCACTCTATAAAAAAAAAAAATCTAAGCTTGGAGAAAAACATGTCAATGCTTCTGTGTAAAGACAGTAAATGTGTGGGAATGCACCCTTCTCTGGACACAGCTGCATGTGCTAGCTCTCTGGGTCACATGGGAACATCTCCACTTCTCTGGTTACTACTATTCTAGGTGCTAGAAAAAAGCAGTTTTAAAATGTTTCTTGAAACCAACTGCCCTATATGAAAGAAAAACAACAAAATACTAGCAAAATCTTAGTCAAATAGGACTCATGTTCCCTTGGGGACTCTCCATAAAAAAATGTATTGGGTGATGTCATCTGGAATAGGCCACTCTTCTTTAAAGCCTTCTTAATTAGTAATAGTACCAGTATAGAACACCTAATTTTTGTTTGTGTAAAGGCAAAAGAATAAAACATCGAGGCTGGCAATAAATGGTGGCACATGCCTAGCTGGAATCATCACACTCTGAAGGTAGGACTATGCATTCCTTGCCAACTAGAGATATACTGTGATAAATCAAACAAACAAACAAACAAACAAACAAGAAAACAGAGAGGGATGCTTCACTTCTACTATTTGTTTGTACATCTGCTTTGAGACAGGGTCTATATAGCCCTGGCTGTCCTGGAACTCCCTGTAAACTAGGCTGACCCTGAACTCATAGACATCTGCCCTCTTCTTTCTGCCTCCTGAGTGCTGGGATTAATGATGTGTGTCACTACACTCAGCTCACTGTTACTTATTAAAAATAACCAATTGCAGGGGCTAGTGAAATGGCTCAGTTGGTGTCATGGTTTGAATATGCTTGACCCAGGGAGTGGCACTATTTGGAGGTGTGGCCTTGTTGGAATAGGCGTGTCACTGTGGACATGGGCTTTAAGACCCTCATCCTAGCTGCCTGGAAGTCAGTACTCTGCTAGCAGCTTTCAGATGAAGATGTAGCACTCTCAGCTCCTCCTGCACCATGCCTGCCTGGATGCTCTCATGCTCTCATCTTGATAATGGACTGAAGCTCTGAACCTGTAAGCCAGCTCCAATACAAAGTTGTCCTTATAAAGAGTTGCCTTGGTCACGGTGTCTGTTCACAGCAATAAAACCCTAACTAAAACAGAAATTCGTACCAGGAGTGGGGTGTTGCTGTGATAGGCCTGACCATGTTTTTGTTTGGAAGAATGTAGATTTGGGGGTTTTGTATTTGGAAAGCAGTGGATATCTTTAAGTGGGGCTTAACTGGCTATTCTAATAGGAATATAAAAAAAACTTTGTAACTGAGAGTGATTTTAACTGTACAGACCTGGCCCGAGAGGTTACAGTGGAGGATTTCAATATATGGCCTAAAGACTGTTTTTGTGCGATTTTGGTGAAGAATGAGGTTGCTTTTGCCCTTGTCTGAAGAGTCTAGCTAAGGCTAAGGTAAACAGATTTATATTAATTACCCAGACAAAGGAAATCACAAAAAGCCCAGCAGAGACTTTGTTCTCTGGTTAAGTCTCATGAAGAGTGTTTTGAACAAGCACAGCAAGCTTAGAAAGGAAAAATATAAAATATATAATAGAAGTCTTTGTTGTATAAACCCTGTTGACCTATATTCATAAATTCAGTCCTTAGGACTATAGTGGAATTAGAGAACCTATGCCAAAATTTGACCTTTTACCTCCACACACTGACTGTGATATATGGGTCTCTACATGAAAAGTATTTCTCCTTTTTTAAACCACTAAACATAAGCCCAAAACTATGTCTCCTTTGAAATATGCAATTATCAGAAAATAACTATTTTAGGTGCTAGGAATTCATTCTGATTTAGGGGAAAATTAAGTAACTGCTCTATTAAAACATGGATGACTCTAAAGTGGGCTGCTGGAGGAATTAAAAAAAAAAGACACAAGTCAGGACACAGCCATTTATCTTCACTTTCAAAATTCACCAGAGTAAATGTCAATTTTCAAAAGATTACAAAGCATTAACTCACTGAATTAAACATACAAAGATTATATGCATAATTATGGAATCCCAAGAAGTAGTAGTTCCTTAAAAATAAAGACTATATTTTCTTTTTTTTCTAAGTATCAAAGTAAGGTAGTCAGTCTACTTTGTTAAATTCTTAGTACAATACACTATTTTCAAGTCAAGAAAAACAAGATACGGGAACAGTGGTTAAGAGCATTTGCTGCTCTTATGGAGGATTGGGGTTCAGTTCCCGCATTCATGTGATGGATCCCAACTATCCACACGCACTCACAAGTTGCACATAAATACATGCAGGCAAAACTTTCATACACACAAAATAAATAAACCTACAAAAAAAGGCAGAACAGGTGATTCTACAATCAATCAAAATAGCAACTCTAGGGCTGGATAGATGGCTCAGTGGTTAAGAGCACCGACTGCTCTTCCGAAGGCCCTGAGTTCATGGTGGCTCACAACCATCTGTAATGAGATCTGATGCCCTCTTCTAGGGTGCCTGAAGACAGCTACAGTGTACTTACATATAATAAATAAATAAATAAATATAAATAAATAAATGAATAAATAAATGAATCTATCTTCGGGAAAAAATAGCAACTCTGACCAGATCCATCACTTGAGAGCCAGTGATGACCAATGTACAAAATGCCTTAACATGAGTATGAATAAATCACACACATTCTGGGCTAGAAAGATGACATAGCAGATTAAAAGCAAGTGCCACCAAGCCTGGTGACCTGAGTTCAATGCCCAGGCACACATGGTGGCAAAAAAAACTTATTTTGTTCTCTGAATCCATACTGACACTATGATGGCACACATGCTCAATTCTCTTATTAGTAAGTTTAAAAACAAAATTAGAAAAGAATATATATCCTTCAGATACATGATGTCTATACCAAAATACAAAAGTTTTTTAAAAGAGACATAACCAAAAGAACTCACCAGTCTTTGATTTAACCGCTTGTTTTCTTCTTCTTTCAACTGCAATGTCTACAAGGAAAAAACAGACCTGTGGTTTATCCTTAGATAATTAGCAAGGTTCTCATCTTCAAACAGAGCACATGTCTAGAAAGTCTATTCTAGCTGTTCTGATCACTAACCATTTTAGTGAGAATGAGAACACTGAATATATTGTCCTAAAACTTGATTAATTAATTTTCAAATCTTGTCATTAGCTGTGTAATTTATAAACACACAATAAATGCTGCACTTATCCCACCCAAATTTGCTAGTTCAGAGGTGCAACCTGCATTTGCAACATATTGTTATAACTTGTCTGATCCTAAGGTGTTAATCACAAAACAGGAAGAGAATGGCTAATACATTTGAGTTAAACTGGACAGTTTGTCTCTGGATTATTTTCTAAACTGGTATACAACAAAGACACTGGCAAAAATAGTCATGAATAGATGAATAAAACTAGCCATTGAGGGTTCATTCTGTTTTCAAAGTACTTTTAATTCATAAAAATTGCCACTTACCTTTTTATTTTTGGTGTATTTGTGTGATCCATGTGTGTTTTTGTGGGTGTATGTACACAATTCTGTATGTAATTGAAGGTCCTTTCCTTGTTTCAATTAATATTATTAAAAACTTCATTACTGCAATCTTAATACTTTTATATTCTTGCTCATCTTTAAAAAATCTACTTTTTAAAAAAACAAACGTGTTGAAATTCTTACTGATATTAGATTGCTGTTTTCTGAGCTGTTCTTAAGTAAAACTTTATAAAATAAATCCTTTTTGCTTTCTAGAGATGTCAGTCACTGAAGAAGTTACATAGTGAGACCTGATCCTACTAGGATTCAGCTACTAGGAACACAAATGACAGGCCCTCTCAAATTAACCATAAAGTTTTAATTCATAAATACAAGTCAAATGCAATGTCTTTAAAACAAAAGGCATTTAGATGGTTTCCCCAGAGTCATCATAATAAACAAGTACTTCACAGAGAGTCTGCTCACCCGTTCTAGGAGCATGATCCTCTGCTTCTCTTCAGATAGCATGTTTTCTCTAAAAGTGAGAGAATGGTTGTTTTTAAAGTTTAAGCACTTTCACAGAATGTACACTCTGAATTGTACATTCATCAACAAGATTTTAGAAGCTTAGCCAGGCATGGTGGCTAATCCCAGCACTTGGGAAGCAGAGGCAGGCAGATCTCTGAGTTCAAGGCCAGACTCAATAACTTTGATAAAGAGCCTGTACTAAATTTTCAAAGGTAGCCTTATATTTATCAGAACAGCTGATACTGTGTTCAGACTTAAGACACTTGTTGAGACTATAAACAAAACTTTGTTTTTACCTAGAGATAATTTTTACAAAATTCATACTTTCTGAGATAGTAAACACTCTTTTCCTTACCTGAATTTTGAAAGAAATGTATATGAGGTTATATAGCTCTCTCAGAATGTTACATTGATTATACTTGGTTTTAGATGCTTGTTTACTCTAGAATAGTCCAATTTCTACTTATAGATCAAAATTCATACATATGTATCCTTCTTAGAGGCATCAATAGCCATACATCTAAATAAAGATGTGTTAAAATTTCCAATTGTACAAACTCACCTTTTTGTTATTAACAAAAGTTGGGAAAATTGTCATTTCTAATTTTTTTTGGTGTGGTTGTGTGGTCTATGCATGTGTTTGTATAGATGTGTACATGTGTGAAAACCAGGTCCACATCAGGAGTCTTCATTGAGACTGCTTGCTACCTTTTTTGAGTTTTCTCACTGACCCTGGAGCTGATTAATTCTTCTAGAATAGCTGGAGAATGAGCTCGGAAGATCTGCTTGCCTCTGCCCCCCAACCCACCACTATCAGGTTAAGATATTAGATGCATGCTATACTTGATACCTTATACTGGGCTTCCTAGATTAGATGCATACTATACTTGATACCTTATACTGGGCTTCCTATATTGTTTTGTTTTAATTGCCTCTCCTGTACATAGAAGATAGATGGGTTTAATTCCCTCCAGAGGTCACTTTTCCACTCTGGATTAATTTCCATCATTTATGAATTTTAATTACCACATTCTCTTAACATGTTTCTACACTGCCTTTTAAAATTACTTTTATATGGGCTAAGAACAATTAGTAAAGTTAAAAATACTTCCTTTCTTTAGAATTTTATAATTCAATGGAATAGCAGTACAGACTTTTTTTTTAAAATTTTGAGCCAGCCTCAGCTAAACTGCTGAGTTCATTACCCAAAGAGAGCTTTAACTTGTGATCCTCCTATTGGGATTCTAGAGCCATGACAGCAGTGTCAAGCTCTGTTGAATATAAAAGCCTCTGATGAACTGAATAGAAAATAAGCCTACTTACTGAACAGACATCATGCTTGTCTCCATTGCCGAATCCACTCTTCCTTCGTCTGCCATCTCCATGACTGATCTCTCTGGCTCACCTGGGAGCTCAGGAGCACAGGCACCATAAAGCTCTGGGGCTGCAGCCACAGGTACTGAGGAGAGAAAACTGCTAGTGCGTAGTTTACTCACTTCCTCTTCAAGCTGCTTCTTCTCTTCAAGCAAACGAGCTCGGTCCTCAGAGAGAGATTCTATCAAATCTAAGACCCCAAATTCAAAGACACATTACATACTGAAAACACTTCAAAGTATTTTTAAAACCATTTTATAAGACAACACTAACCTTTATCCCGCTCTTGCTGCTTCATTGTACTTTTTAGCTTATCGCTAAGATCATTTATTATGTTTTCTTTCCTCATTTTCTCTCTTGTTAAGACTGTGTTAAAGTTGGTCTGAAACAACAGTAATAAGAGACAATGAACCGCATACACTTAGGAGACAATGCTATGGAAATAAGATTGCAATGTATTCTTTTCTGAGGTACATGTATGGAGTCACATGACTAAGCAAATGGTATGTATTCCAGGAAAGGTTATTATTTTCTTTGTTTGAACTCAGTATCTTGAAAACAAAATTTTCTCCTTGTTTGTATTGTCAGAAAGGCAAATGCCTAAGATTTTAGAGAAGGAACTTTGATTAACAGTGCTGTTAATAGAGTGCTGTTGGATACATGGGCCTCTATAGCGACTACACTTATTCCTCCCCAGGTTTCACCCACTGCATGACGTTCACATAGCCAATTACCTAGAAGGAGCTGACAAACAACTGGCAAGTTTAACTGCATTTTAATTAACAAAGGAGATTAAATTTGTTAAACATTTCATTTATATTGATTAAACATATCCATTTATTAAAATATAACAAATACTTATGTGAGAAAATGATCTAACATGATTCTTTAATTTGCTTAGCATTTACCCAAACTTCCATTAATGGCAACAGTCAGATTTAACACTAAAATCATTTGACAGTTTCAGACAAAAATCTAACAACAACAAAGTAAAAGTTTCAGGCTACCAAGAATATTTGAAGAGCCCTAGAATTTGAGAAAACCTTTTTTTTGCAGAAAAAAAGGGGAATCTTACCAATGCAGCTTACTACTAGGTAATTTCTGTTTACAAATAGAAAATTAGCACATGCAAAAGTACATTAACCATTGATTATCTTCATGAACTATGCTATTTCTGTAATATGAAATGGATTAGGATAGTCACAATTTTTTTGTTTTGTTTTTAGAGACAGGGTTTCTGTGTATAGTCCTGGCTGTCCTAGAACTCACTCTATAGACCAGGCTGTCCTTGAACTCAGAAATCCGCTTGCCTTTGCCTTCCAGGTGCATGTGCCACCACTGCCTGGCGATAATCACAATTTATAATAAGCAAACTGGAGCCTTAGGATAACTCAGATAGTTTTTAGCTTCCCAGTTTTGAATTCAGTTAATTCAGACCCTAATTTATTATAGAAATCTGAAATTGAGTATGTTTTTATAAAAGACCACATTGAGAATTCCAGAGAAAAAGCCCAATTACATGTGAACTAAGTTGTGCCAAGGACATTGCAATTCTCAAAAGCAGATTTCAGGTCTATGTGAATTGATAATTCATACATAAATTGGTAACGACATTCATGTGACATTGTTACAAGTTTTCTTTTTTAAAATAAATGCTTTTATTATGAAAAAGATCAAACATTAAGAAAGTCAAATACTGGAAACAAGAACCCTCAACTGCAGATAACTAGCTCAGCTAGTTTCTATCAAGCTCCCTCAGATCTCAAACACACCTGCTGCTCTGCAATCAAAGAGGTTCTGACATTTTGCATTTCTTCATTCTTTCTTTTCTCTTGTTCTTCAAGTTGTTCCAGAAACTTAGCTTTTTCTTCTTGAAGTTTCTCTTGAAGTTCAGCAACTAAGCTTGAAGAATCTTCTCTGGCTAACTCAAAGGCAGGACTTAAAAATTGAAAAGACATTTTTAAAAAAACCAGTAACAGATAATCAAATATATATCAAATATCATACTTAGGTTATTTACCTCCCCAAACCCAAGATAATGAGAAATGAATTTCTCTATTCATGAAGCCTGTCTTTCTGACTGAAGGTAAACTATGAAGTATGTAAGACCTGAAATAACATGACTGATGACAGCAACAAATGTGGCATAATCAGGGCTTCCATTTGCACCTATGAAACCAATGTACTTGCTGGGCATTCAAGATTCATCTTTTCTATCGCTATAAACTGATGAGGAAACACATACCTGGTGACTTCTTAGAGACAGTTTTACTTTCCATAAAATAGATTTTGGCTTAATTTGATTCCTAGTGGTAAAAAATATGAAGCTAAAAAAGAATTCTCCATACAAAGAAAATCTATTTATTCATAAACTGATTCTCTTTAGTCAAAACTTGGCAATCTTTTAAGCAAGGGAGCAGAGATGAGAATGGCCAAGTGAAGCCCAAGCAAGCCCGGGGGGGAATGATTACACACTGGATAGTAATCGTAAATATTTTTTATTTTCTTATTGGTTATTTTATTTATTCACATTTCAAATGTTGCCCCCCTTCTAGGTCTCCCAACCTCAACACCCCATCGAATCCTTCCTGCCCTTTGCCTCTATGAGGGTGCTCCCCCTCTGTTTCCCACCCACTCCCGCCTCGCCACTCTAGCATTCCTCTACTCTGGGGCATCAAGCCTCCACACGACCAAGGGCCTCCAGTCCACAGAACAGAAATAGAAGAAACACTTTCTATTTCATTCTATGAAGCCTAAGCTGATACCTAAACCACAAAGACCCAACAAAGAATTTCAAACCAATTTCACTTATAGGTACTGATGCAAAAATTCTAAATAAACAAATGAAATCCAAGAACACATCAAAGTGATCATTCACCAGGACCAAGAAGGCTTTATTCCAGGGATGCAAGGATAGTTCAATAGATGGAAATCCATTAATGTAATCCACTACATCAACAAACTCAAAAACAAAAACAAAAACAAAAACAAGAAACACCCACGCCAGGCTTGGTGGCGCAAACCTTTAATCCCAGCACTCGGGAGGCAGAGGCAAGCGGATTTCTGAGTTCAAGGCCAGCCTGGGCTACAAAGTGAGTTCCAGGACAGCCAGGGCTATACAGAGAAACCCTGTTCCAAAAAACCAAAAACCAAAAACAAAAATCCCCAAAAACAAACAAACAAAAAAAACCTCACATGATCATTTCATTAGATGCTGAAAAACCATTTGAGAAAATTCAATATCCCTTCATGTTAAAAGTCTTGGAAAGATCAGAAATTCAAGGCCCATACCTAATCATAGTAAAAGCAATATACAGCAAACCAGTAGCCAACATCAAACTAAATGGAGAGAATCTTGAAGCAATCTCACTAAAATCAGGGACTAGACAAGGCTGTCCACTCTCTCCCTATCTATTTGATATAGTACTTGAAGTTCTAGCTAGAGTAATCAGACAATGAAAGGAGGTCAAAGGGATATAAATTGGAAAGGAAGAAGTCAAAATATCACTATTTGAAGACAATTTGATAGTATACTTAAGTGACCCCAAAACCAAAGAGAACTCCTAAACCTGATAAACAACTTTAGCAAAGTGAGTGGATGTAAAATTAACTCAAACAAATCAGTAGCCTTCCTTTATACAAATGATAAACAGGATGAGAAATAAAGTAGGGAAATACCACCATTCACAATAGTCACAATATAAAATATCTTGGTGTGACTCTAAGCAAGCAAGTGAAAGATCTGTATGACAAGAACTTCTGGTCTCTGAAGAAAGAAATCAAAGATGGAAAGATCTCTCATGGTCATGGATTGGCAAGATTAACACAGTAAAAATGGCCACCTTATCAAAACTAATCTACAGATTCAACACAATCCCCATCAAAATTCCAACTCAATTCTTCACAGTGATAGAAAGAGCAATTCTCAAATTCATCTAGTATAACAAAATCTCAGGATAGCAGAAAAACTATTCTCAACAATAAAAGAACTTCTGGGAGAATCACCATCCCTGACCTCAAACTGAACTGCAGAGCAACAGTGATAAACAAACAGGTAGATCAACGGAATAAAATTGAAGACCCAGAAAAAAACCCCACAGCTATGGTCACTTGATCATTGACAAAGCTGCCAAAACCATCCAGTGGAAAAAAGAGCATTTTCAACAAATGATGCTGGTTCAACTGGAGGTCGGCATGTAATCTTATATCTTAATTTGCTTTCAACCTTTCAAAGATTCCTAAAATATTGCCTTTGAAGTACTGAACCAAACCAGGCATGGTGGTTCATCCCAGCACTGCAAGCTCTCTTACCCATACCAGCGTGGGCTTCACAGTGTCAGGTGAGCCTGGGCCGCATGGCAAGGCTCTTGGCTCAATCTCAATTAAAGGCTGTTGTGTTGCTATTAGAAAATAAACTTTCAGTGTGCATTTGGTTGATTTTAAAGGACACTGGAAGCCGGGCGTGGTGGCGCACGCCTTTAATCCCAGCACTCAGGAGGCAGAGGCAGGCAGATTTCTGAGTTCGAGGCCAGCCTGGTCTACAAAGTGAGTTCCAGGACAGCCAGGGCTATACAGAGAAACCCTGTCTCGAAAAACCAATCAATCAATCAATCAATCAATCAATCAACCAAGGACACTGGAATGTTTTTGGAAGAGAGGTGCAAATTATAAACAGGGTTAGTTAAAAAGTTTATGGTTTTTATGCTCATGCCTAGTTTTCTATTATAATTATGGTGGCAATGTGCAAATACTACTATAGCAACTGAAATTATGCAGAAGATCACTGGGAATCTTTTACCCATACACACAAATTTACAGATAAAGCTAACCCAAACTTGAACACTCAAATATTCCTCCTTAATTAAGCACTTAAGCAACAGTCTGATTTATGTGTGCAAACAGGTTGTGATCTTTTTTATATAACACTGCATTAAAAGATGAAGGGTTTATTTTGTTTCTTCTTGGGGCTGAAAGAAAGTTGCTGTTCAAGTTTAAGCTTTATCAAAGCCTAGTATGCAGAGCTGCATACAGGAAGTGCTAATGTGAAGCACAAGGACTCAGGACTGTAACAATGGATAAAACTAGGCATGGGCAGGGCTGGAGGTAGTCCTAATGAGCTAATATAGTTAGCAAAGAACTCCCGGTGTAGCTGGAGGGTTCACAGCAATAATTTAGAAGATAGAAAGTCATAGCCAGATTAGATAACCAAGGGGAGCATTGTATAGAATGTACTGAAGTGGGGCTACAACTGGCAACAGTCACAATTCCAATTTTACTGTAAACAAAATGCTTTCTCAATGATACTATATTGAAGGAAAAGAACATGTAGCAAATAAGTAGAGGAGGTTTGTATAAGAATGAAACAGTACCATTCAAATTGTGTGACTGAGGGTGTGTATGCACAAGGGCAAATACTTATCATTTCTAATTTTTAATCTTTGTATCACTGTGTTTCGGAATAAATGCTGGACTGAGATGACAATGGTAGAGGAGAGAGTTCTAGTCAAGCAAGCTATCATACTCTGACTCTCTGAAAAGTGCCTATGATCCCCTGAACCAAAAAGCGATTAGTACAGGTATATTGCACAATGAGGGAAAGGCTAAAGAGGTAAAAAATAAAGCCTAAGGCCTCTTGAGATGGAAGTGTTAACTAACACAGTAACGAAACAGTAACAGTTGATATAATAACCAACTTTTGTTCAATTTTCTTTTTCTACACTACCACTTCCTGGCTTTTGGGAAGCAAAAAGTTGTGAAATGGCAAAGGAGTAGTAGCGGTGATAAAGGAGCACACTGAAATTCAAACTTAAATGCATACTGGCTAAGATTAAGTGGTTCTGTTTAAGCGCAACCAGACTGAGTTTAGTTATAACCTAACTAGTTATAACCTAGTGGTAAAGTAAAACACATGTAGATTAGGGCATTCCACAGCAACTTTTATGACAGGACCAATGAAGGTAGGGCTTTGGGGCATGTCTCAGATGCCTTTTTAAATACTAAAGAGCTTCCATTCCATACAGCACAGGAGTCTTCTTTTTCAAAGGGATGTAGTTCCATTCTCAAAATTAAGATTCTTTATAAGATTCTGTCACAGAACTCAGTTGCTTCCAGACCTACTGTGCCTTTCAAACCAGGTATCCAAGTAAGTTAAAAATGTAACCGAAGGAGGCTTGCATTCACCAATTACTCAAATTTATTTTGTCAAAAACATGGAAAGATAAGGTGGAGAATGCACCTAATGTGATAGACATAAGCTATTAGTATAGGAACAAGAAACCAAATCTTTTATTATGGTACAGACAATAAAAGTGTTAACCTAATGATCTCTGTTCTATTCAACTTTTCAAAAGCAGTCACTGAAAACAAATACAAGAATGTGCATGGCACTTTGCAATAAAGCTGTTATCAGAAGCCCTCACACCTGCAGGGTAAATATCTCAAGTCATACAAGGGATGCCTGGCAGCAAAGATATTATGAACCATTTATATACTGTTTCTATACACAAATATCTAAGGCAAAGACTAACGTACAAATTAGGCAAAGAAAGTAACTAATATAGTCTTGTAATAAAATATAAATGTGCCCTCTCAAGATATCCAATCATACTAAAATCACTCTACAAGTCTGGAGAGGTAGGAATATCGACCTTGTAAGATGAAATAAGGTAAATGAAGTAAGTAGCCACTATGTTAGAAAGCAAGGGCACTTTCCTTCCACATTAGAGGAGGGATCATGTGCCATAATGCTCCTGAAATTAAGGAAACGATGGGGACGCTGGGGGTGCGTGTATGTAACAGGAGAGACAATACACATTTTAAAGGTGGACAGAGTCCTAGATTCCAGCTTGTCGATCCATGCCATAAATAAATCATCTTCTAATTTTATTAGAATCTGTTTAGCAGGCATTAAATGTCTGGCTTCGAATCTTGATTAGAAGCTGACCTTGCTGCACAGATGTCACAGCAGTTTACTATCAATGACAAAAGGTTTTTATACTTGATTGTCTTTGAAGAATTGTGTGATTAATGCTCCCCACCCCCAGGTCTAGTTGGCAGAGATACCTGTCTTCGTCCTATTCTGGACATCATACTGATCTAACACATTTAATGGTGATGGCTGGCTAAACCTGACTTGTATGGTGAATTTACAATTATAAGATATCTTGATTGGGTAAGACATATGCAGGCCTTGTACAAAGGCTATGAATATTTGGGGTTAGTCAGCAGTGTCTGTATTCCCTCTGAAAGGGAAAAAGTATTGTTGTGCATGCCTTTTTTTAATATATAAGTAGCTGTCTTCAGACACACCAGAAGAGGGTGTCAGATCTCAATACAGATGGTTGTGAGCCACCATGTGGTTGCTCTTACCTGCTGAGCTATCTCTCCAGGCCCCTGGGCAAGCCTCTTAATCTTGGAAATAACACATCCCTGCCTAAGTATGTTGTTTTGGGCCATTTACAAAAATCATTTACCAAGGCTGTCTACTTGTTCAGGGAACAAAGCAAAATCCACTCTTTTATAAGGTCTAGATTAGCATATCAGCTTCTTTAACACTTAGACCACACACCCGAGTAGATATTTGAAGTGTGGCTAAAAGAAATGAACAATACATAGAAATTTGCAGCATGCTGTAGGATAATCATAATTAAGACCCTATAGATAGAGAATCAGTATTTTCCTTTTGCCAAATTTAACATCAAGTGCTCTACTTGGTCCCTGTCCAGACTAATGAGCAAGGCAACCTAAGGAATACTTTACTTTAGATTCATAGCATAAGAGGGACATTTTGCATGGATGAGGTAAAGTCCAAATGTAGTAGAACTCTGAGCCTAAGACCATTTTGCGACAATTCTTCCAGTTATGTCACAATAGCAGAACTTGAAATTGGTACAAATATTATTCCAAAGAAAAGCAACAGAAATTTTGCCTATGTTTATTTAGAAGTGATTTGCTTCTACAGGAAGTAATTCTTGAGAGTGAGACTGCCACACAAGCATGCTGACTTAGGCTAGAATCTCCCAGAAACTATATAAAACCAAGTGTGATAGCATACCTCTGTAATCCAAACACACTACTGGTAACATGAGTAGTAGAAATATAAGAATCCTTGGAGGCTTGCAGGATAACTATTCTGAGAATTCAGTAGTGAATGTTAATAAAAGAGGACTTGTGTCAAACAGTGGAAATCAAGGCTGTCCTTTGATCTCTACATATGGCATAATACATGTATGACCCTTTCCCCAAGCATTTTTAAAATTATGTTATCAATTGGCCATTGAGCCTACTGAACCAATAAGTAAATTTCATACTGTCTAGTAGAATAAGGACAGAAAAAAAACTATTAATATATCACAGTTTTCCTGGATGTCTCTAGGCACACTACCATGTCTAGTAATAGAGGGGACAAAAAGAAAACTAATGAAAAACTATACCACCTAAGAGTAGAATCAAAGCTCAGTGGTATACTTGTATAGCATGTACAAAACTCTGGGTTTAGACACGCACATATACTTTTTTAAAAATTAAATTATAAACTTTTTGGCAACTGTATTATAGAAGTAAATGGTAGTCTCCTTACAAAGATTTGGGTCGTGCCTGTCAGGAAAAGTGACCACCAGACAAAGAACTGGCTGGAGTAGATAACAGAAGGAAGCTGCATGCACATATATCAGTTGCAAGGGTAATTACAGAAATAAAAGCTAGTAATTAAATCTACCCACACTAAGGCATTTATTTTTTAATGGCTTTCTTTAAGTTTTCTTTAATGCTTCTTAAGGTTTTATAATTCCTCTTCTACTCCTATAGTTTATGAAGTAAGGTACAACAATGGTAGTTATGCTCTATTTTCTTTTCAGCTTTTAACCTACAGAACGCCAGTGATTGGAAATAAAAAGAAAAGGGGACAAATGTTCTATCAAGGAAGGATACAATAACAGCAATTTGAGTCTTACCTTTGAAAACAGAGAGGATAAGGAAATCTCAGGCATATGTGGGACAAAAGTTGCATCATGTGAAACAAATGATATTATTTGAAGTGTTTTTATTTAGGCATTCAATATGAATAAAGAAATATCGACATCTGACTACGAAGTTTAAAACAGGGTACAATGCTAGACTGCGCTCCCCCCCCCCAACACTGCTACCAACTCTTTGCAATCTTATACATACTTCAAGAGATTCTACATTTCCCCAAATCCTTTGAAGAGCGTCAAATATGCCAATAAAAGAACACCTGCAAGGTTTGGGAGACAAGAGAGCCCCAGTCCTATTCTCCAGAAGTGGTTGTAGCCGGTCGCCTCACAAAACCTTCCTGACAAGTAACAGAACTACTCATTTTATGTTGTAGATTAAGCCAATATTTGCTGCTTTTGAGAGGTTCTTGCGTACAGTGGCAGCTTCCCAGTGAGCCATGGAGAATCAATTTTGGTGGGTACTTCAGAGGATGTCTTGATATTTCACTTAGAGCTTGACAAAGTCTCACTAAACATTAGTCAGTCTCTTTTAGGCCCTTTAGACTCCAACCTTGACAACTGTTCTTGTCAAGCTTGCACTGCTCAGCTGTAGCATGAAGTTTTAAGTCAGTTTGGAGAAAATTTCCCACTCCTGCAATCTGATCTCTCTCAATATTGGATCAAATTCTTCACTTCCTACTCTTGGTTTCTTATCACTCTACCTTGCTAGCAACAAGAATCTTGGAAGGTCAGTTGGAAAGGCTAAAATTTCCTTTCATTTGATTGCTTTGTCTTTATAAGGCTCGATCTCTGATCCTGATCCTGTTACCTAGAATAAACTTGAACTAGTCCATGCTGTACTAAGTAAGAATTAAACTCAGTTTTATAGCATAGCTACTGCAATAATTCCTTAATATATTCTGCTATTACCAGTTTATCACCCAGTTCTTTAATGAGCTTTTTCAGTCATTACAGTGTTTTGACATTTTGTCTTCAAGTTTTATTTCCACAAGGCTCTCACCTCACACAAATACAAAAAGAGCTATTTTAAAATCAGCATTATAATACAGCTAGAAACATACATACATACACACATACATGCACGCACAATACAATATTCATGCTGAGAACTAATGGTAGACTAAACAATAGATTTACCACACTGTGTAAAATCCTACCACAAAATGGAAATATCAAACCCATCTGTGGTAACAAAACAACAACAAAATCAGACATTACAAAAATTAAATAAAAAGAAACACACAAGCAAAAAGCATGGAATTTAAAAACATTAGCTTTCCAACCAGAGAAAACAAAAATGAAATTGTAGTATCAAGAAAGCAATAGTGAGGACCATTCTGTATATTCCCATCAACATAACTCTAAAAAAATATATGAAAAGAAAAGCAATTTCAACTGAAAAATTTAGTAAAGGTACAAATCATGTGTTTCAAAAACATTTTTCTGAAAATGATTTGTTTTCTTTTTAATGCAATGTCTAGCCTAAAACTAGTTCACTCTGTAGCCCAGGCTTGGCTCCACAGCAATCCTCCTGCCTCAGCCTCCCAAGTACTTGGATTACAGGTATAAGCTATCACACCTAGCTCCAGCAATAGTAAATTTACATGTTATTTTCATGTTTATAATAAATATTATTCTAAGGTAAATTTTTTTCACTTTTTGAAAATATTCCAGAAAATATCCTAGAACATCAACCAATCAAGGTATTATAATTAACACATACATCTGAAATAGTAAATTACATTCTAAACTTAATACTTACCTTTTGGCTATTTGATTCTCAAGATGTTTAACTTTTTCTAATAACTCTTTCTCAACAAGTTCTCTCTCCAACTTAAATTCATCTAGTGCAGTTTGAACAGCTTTTCTTTTTTCAAAATTAAGCTTCTGAATTAACTGTTCTTTGTCTTGCTCATGGTTCGTGACCAACCTCTCCTTGTCTTTCTCAAGGTTCTGGATAAGTGCTTCATACTTCTCTTCTTGTTGGGTTATTTTTTCATCTTTTTGTTTTTCAAGAGCACTCAGTTCTGAGTTCAATTTAGTCTGCAATTCAACTATTTCTTCTTTCAGTTTTTTTTCTATTTCAAACGCTTGGTGATGCAAAGATGTAACATTGTCTAATTCAGCCTTAAGTATATTAGATTCTTCTTCATGTCTACTGATTAACTCTGAAATACACTGATCTTTTTCAATTGTCATTAAAGCTCTTAACTCTGACAAACCCACCTGGTAACTCTCATTATTATCATGAATTTTTTGATTTAGTTTACTTATTTCTGTTCTTAAATTTTCAGTCTCTTGTTCAAGTAAAGACTTCAACGTTTCCTTCTGCTGTGTTCTGCTCTCTTCCAACAAGATCTTTATCTCATCTGTTTCTGCTTCCTTTAGTGCAAGTTCAACCTCTAACTTACATCTCATGTCTGACAAGTCAGAAACTTTGAGTTTCAACTCCTGCAGCTGTTGCTCTTTTTCCTGAATAGTTGAGGCATGAGATTCTAGCATCTGGTCAATTCTTTGCTGATTTTCTTTTTTTAATTTCTCCAAAGACACATTGTGGTCTGTCATAACTTTCTCAAACTCCTGTGTGTGCCTGATGTGCAGTGTGTCCTCTAATTCCTTCAGGTGATTTTGTTCCAAGCACTGAAATTCAGCTCTCAATGACTCTATTTTTTCATCATGCTGCTTTTTCAGGTCTTCTAACACCATCTCTCGTGACTGCTTCAGTTCTTTAATTTCACAATTTTGAGTCTGCATTATATTTTCCATCTCTAACAACTTCTGATCCTTTTCTTGCTGCACACAGACAATAGCATCCTTTTCATGTTTAATCGAAGTGAATTCATTGTCTTTATTTTGTAAAGCCTCTTCAAGGGATACTAAATCTTCTTTCAATTTTAAAATTTTATTTACATTTTCTTCACTGTCTTTTGCTAGAGCATCAAGTTTACATTCATACTCAATTTTTAAAGATTGGAGTTCTTGCTGATGCTTTTCCTTTAGTGTTATTTCTAGGGAACATTTTACTTTTTCAATAATATTTCTTATTTCTACAGCTGTACATTTTAAATAATTTGATAAATCACACTGTTCTTTTTGTACAAATGTTCTGAAATGGCACAGATCATCCTTGACAGTTTGTATACTGATGTGAGAGTCTTGCGCAGCAGCTCTGCATTTCTCCAGCTGGACATGGAGAGCAGCCCGATCCCCAAAGCCCTCGTTTCCACGTGTACTTGTGTCTTGCATGCGCCTACTATCTATTGCATTGATGACTGAAGAGTAAAGTGACTCCACCATCATTTCTGGACTTTGTGGATCACTTATAGGGTTTGGAGACGATAAATTTTCTTCTATCACAAACTCATTCACAGCAGACATAAAGTCAGACTCGGGGCTTTCTGCTAATGAATCCAAGTCTATAGAAGCTTGGTGAACAGTTTGTTCTGTGTTTGGATGGGAGATGGTTTCAAAATCAAATGTATGAGCATCAATACTATCTGGAGATAATTCTTCTAAGGGACACACTGCAGGACATAAGGTATCCTGAACAGTTAGTGGAGGAGGAGTTTTTGGTGAGGTAGTAGTTGTAATGCCTGCTGTACTTTCTATTCTTGGAGAAGCAGCTGACTGTGGGGATGCCTGACTTGTGGATACCTGAAACACAGAGATAAAGTCTTAAAAATCTGTAACAGTGCAAACATCTTATATTAATAGAAATATTTAAAACGATTCATTTGCCTTTTGTTCATTCAGGAGATCTGTAATAGTCTGTGACATTTCATCCAAACTTTGTGCTGCTTTTACCAAATTATGTAGGGCAAGTACATGCTGGTGTAGAGGTTCAAAGTCACAAAGTAAGGGAACCCTGAAAAAGAATGATAGATTTTTTGTTTCTAACAAACTGCAAACAAATTGTTTCATTCTCTTAAAAACAATGAACAGCATAGTCAGTCCTTCTTAAACAAGGACAAGTAAAGTGAAAGAAGCTTGTACACTTATTAAAACAACAACAACAACAACAACAACAACAACAACAAAAACAGTATAACAAGCTAGGGAAGCTATAAGAAAGCAAATCATAATTTTCATCATTTTAAGATCAACTCAAATCAAAAGTATTCATGGCTGTTACCTGAGGAATGGCTGCACTTCTGAAGGACAAAATGATTGAAGAAACTGTAAATCTTTTAATGATATATCAGGAAGTTCACAGTCAAATTTTCGAGGCTTCTGAGTCTATAAATGGAAAAAAAAAACCTTTACCAATACAAAGGATGAATTTATGATTTCTTGAGATAATTAAATCCACTATAAGAGATTGACTAAAACATGTCAAATGATCTCTTCACAATTAAGAGGGAATACTAATAGACTTAAGCAAAAGACCGTGCAAATATGCCAGCGCACACTAGCTTAGAAACTGAGCTTCTTGGTGGTAACTAATATACTTGTTCTTTCCTTTTTGTGTTAGCACCATTTGGCAGAAATTCTAGTATCCCATCAATACTAAATACATTATTCTCCAATTTTCCCTTGACTTGCAGAATGGTCACAAAAGGTCTCTATAGTAAACTTTGTTGGTGTACATTAGGGAGATTTTTTTCTTTGCTCTTCTCATTTAGAAGAATTCTAAATGAAAAATGGATTGTAAAGACCTACTAATTATTTTTTATAATACTGGCAAGAATTGGTATATTTTAAAAGTAACTATGATTATCTTAATCACTAGTCAAGAAGATTTAAATATGTCAGGATAATCTTCATAAAATAGGTTCATGGATAAATGAGTATGTGAATTCTAGTTACAACTGTGCATTCTTAAGAAATACCACCACACAGAAAAATGTTTGAAATTGACATCTTAATATGGTGGAAGGACACAGCATTTCCTAAATTTCTTTGATCATGAAACATGTTCCTTTCCATTTAAAAAATAAACCCAGCTAGCTGCCCCTAAAATCTATCAAATGGCATTTTCATGTTTAATTTTAAGGAAGGTTTACTTAAGACTCAAGCTACTCTGAACTCAAATAATGAAGTGGCATGGAGACAATGGGATGAAACAACAACAGCATGGAGACAATGGGATGGAACAACAACAGCATGGAGACAATGGGATGAAACAACAACAGCATGGAGACAATGGGATGAAACAACAACAGCATGGAGACAATGGGATGAAACAACAACAGCATGGAGACAATGGGATGAAACAACAACAGCATGGAGACAATGGGATGAAACAACAACAGCATGGAGACAATGGGATGAAACAACAACAGCATGGAGACAATGGGATGAAACAACAACAGACAGAAGGAAGACTGCAAAGAGATAAAATGAAAGACAGAAAAAAAACCCGGCCACTGATGATGCCAGCCAACCCTGAGCTCTTGGATGATAAAGTAGTGGGAAAGAACTCACACCTTGGCAGTAAGCAAAAGCTCTAACTGAACTTAAGACCTGCTCAACAGAAAAGAGACCATGTCTGGTACTGCAAACCTAACTATTCAGCACTAGTGAAATCAAGATTATTGTAGAATATATAAGCACTAATTTACTAAATCAGCTTAATCCCTAACAATCTTTGAATATCTGCCCTTATACCCATGTAGAAGTATACATTTTTACCCCCTATCAAGGCATCTTCTCTTTTGCAACAGAGACTACAAAAAATTAAAACCAATCAATATGAAGAGCTGAGGAAGCCAGTACCAAAGGATACATCTACAGCACTAGACTCAAGGAACATTGAAAAGGGGGCAGAAAGATTGTTCAGAGACTTTGTCTTCTAGTAACATCAGAAGCTACACCCACAAAGTCTCATCAACATGCCCGAAACAAGGAGGACACTAACAAACACACTAAGTTGCACGGGAAAAAGCCCACAAAGCCCCATCCCTACACAAAGAAAGAACTACAGACAACCGAGGAAAGCTGGAAGCAGGAGGTTTCCCAGGGTGAGCACACTAATCATTGTCCAGTGCCAAATGGTCCACTCTAAAAATATATATACATGTAGCATTATACAGATTCAGATTATTATCTAGGAATATTTAAATATACACATATATACATATAATACCATTGGTAAATGGATTTTTAAAAGTCCATGAATTTGAAGGTTATCAGGAAGTATATATGGGAGATTTTAGAGAGAAGAAAGGGAAGGGAGAAATACGGTAATTAAAATATAATCTCAAAAAAATTAACACATATTAAAGCTTACACCAGGTAACCCTTAAACCCAAAACATTTTATGCTAATTTAATCTGATCACTCACAAATTATTCTGTTTCTGATAAATGCTTCTAACCCTGAAAAAATAAGGTCTTTTAATATAGAAATTTAGTCCTAGTTAGAAAAAAAAATACATACACAAAATGAGGAAGGCCAGGAGTCCAGTCCTTTAAACAGACGATTTCTTAAAAAGGACTTCCCTGTACAAAGAAAGCAGGAACATGGTTATTTTAGAAATTACTTAAAGGCCAAAAAAATAAAGAAGGAAAAGGGTAAATAAATTAATACTTACTAAATAATTTCCCAAAGGATTCCCTTTTTGACTTTTCAGCTTCATATAATTGTTTTCCATCTTTGACTAAAGCACCAGCCCACTTAGAAGAGAAACATTTATGTTAAAAAAACATATACCAATTATGAATGTTAATATATAATTAAATAATTAGAATTGCTTACCTCTCTGTAGTGTTTAATGAACAGTTTTCTCCTTACAACCTCAACAACAGCTAGGCAATACATCTGAGGCACTGTACTAAGAGCCTCAACAATTCTGACTCTTTCTAGCAGCTCTATTACAAGGCGGAGCAGCGCTTGCAGTTTTTCTCCATCTTGATCAGCATGAAGCATCACAAAACAACACCACCTATAAAGATGAAGATAAAGATTCATTGTTTTCAACATTTGCTAAAATTCATCTTGTAGGTAAGCTATGAAGATCAAGGCTCCATAAAGTCTAACCCTAGAGTTAGTCAATATGCATTTCAATGTAATCATAAGGGGAAATTACTGTTATTACTGGGAAGATTAAAAAAAAAAGCAAGAACTGCAATATGGCAGCATCCCTTACTTCAGTCTGACATGAAGATTGTTTGCTAGCTCTTGTTTGGCAGTGGTACACTTCTGTTTAATGTCCAACAGTTTTCTGTGGTTTTGCAACATAATCATTAGTTGGTTTGCATGACTCAGGCACAGATCAGGTAACACAGATGCATCCTTCAAGTTTTCAGCTCTCATCTGATTAGCTAAAAATCCCTTTGGGAAGAAAAAGACATAAGCTCTCAAGAGAAAAACCAACAATGACCCACTTTTCATTAAGATTCCTAAAATTTCTATCTCACATAAATTGGAGGTGGGGTGGGAGAGAAATGGCTATTCCAAGGACAGAAAACCAACTTACAACAATATATACCTTGAAAGCTTTATTAAAATAACACAAACACAAGCCAAAAGCAAACAAATTCTTTAAAATGTCATGGAAACACAAAATTTAAGCTATCTTAAACTCTTATATTTGTGTTTTCTTATTAAAAATAAGCACATAAAACATCAATATCACAAGGAATAAATATATATATATATATATACATGCATATATATATACATACTATATATATATATATATATATATATATATATATATATATATATATATATATATATATATATATATTAAAACAACCAACCAGAAACCACAGTACTTAAGCAGGAAGACAGACTGGGCTAAACAGTCCATGAAGTATGAAAAGTGGGAGGGAGAAGGTGAAGGGAATGAGAAGAGAGGGATACTAGCACAAAATGAAATTCAGCTAATTGGCTCTGGGAGCTAGAAGACAAGTGGTCATAAACACAATACCTGAGCAAGATCTTTCTGTTCATTTACCAGCCGGCTACAGCTAGCAATCATCTGGTCCAAGGCGTATAGCCGATCTTCAAGCCCTTTAATGGCTTTCATATTCTGATTATCAAGTTTGGCAATAGTTTGATGGCATTCTAACATAAATGGTTGAATAATCTTTGGGTCAAGCTAAATGAGAAGGAAACATGTATGAGTAAAATCTTCTGGAAATAGTTTTAACTATATTTCACAGTAACTGGATACAGAGTAAGATACAAAGGATATAGGAAATGATACAGAAAAATGCACCGGGAATAAAGTTATACTTCCAAAAGAAGGTTAATAGAATGAACCCCATCCTAAACAACTGGTGCTAAACAAACCACAATACAAAACTCAAGACCATAATTTCAGTAATCACAAATCTCAATCAATTTAAACAATTCTCAGTATCCCTAAGAATATGTTATTTTCAAAGTCATCAAGGTCATATAAAGTGGAGCTAATGAAAAACCCATTCTTTGGTAGTAACTCATCAACTCATCTTCTCTCAAAGCCATCTTCCTCAAAGCCATCTTCCATAGCCAAGTATATTAGCATATATTTGTAATTCAGAACTTAAGAAACAAGGTAGAATTAAACTAAAAGTTCAGGCCAGCATAGGCAACTCAGCAATATCCCATTCTTTAAAAAGGCAAGGTTTTTCCTTACCAAGCGGGACAGAAAGCTTAATTTAAACTTAATCTCTTATTGCAAGGAAATGGTTTGGTCAATGAGATTTCTTAATATTTAATTTTTCCCGTCCTCTGACTTTAGTTCTACGTGTTTGTAGTGTAAAATTTAACTATGTGATGCGCTTGGTGGTGACTGCTTTCTAGTAAAACTGGTCACATATATTAAATGACCGTGTGTTTTTTTTTTTTTTATTAGAGAGTTTCTTCATTTACATTTCAAGTGTTATCTAAAAGTCCCCTATATCCCCCCCCCACCCCCGCCCTGCTCCCCTACCCTCCCTCTCCCGCTACTTGGCCCTGGCCTTCCCCTGTACTGGGGACCATGTTTCATTAAAGGCTCCTGGAGCTGTGGCATAGTACACTACCTTTGCCTATCTCCTCACCCTCAGGTTCTGCTGCTTCATTCACAGATCCCGCCTCACATTCTGATTACTCTGTATGGTTTTAGCTTTCATTAAGCATAACATATTTATTTTGAGGCAGGGTCTCATTCAAGGAACTTACAGTACATTGCCCAGGCTAGTCTCAAATTTTCAGTGTTGGGATTATATGTGTGAACTATCACCAATAACTTGAAAAAACATTTTATTACATTATCATTATTGACATTGCAATACTAGTAACTAAACCTAGAACCTTGGTGGGTAAAAGGGCATGAGCAAAAAGAAATGCCTTCTCTCCTTTCACAAGGAGTCCAGGGGATTAAAATGAGGTTTCAGGCTTTTACCCACTGGGTCACCTTGGCAGATCCTAAGTTCAACTTTCAACGGAGGAAAACTAGTTCAGCTTTTCATGCCTCAGACGGGATTCTGAATACCTGCCAATATCAACATGCAGGTATCATCCAAGTTATTTCTTCAACTGTGTTTATTTTTTGTATGTGCAAACACATGTAAATGAATACACATGTGTGGGCACGATTGTGAGCTCTCAAAAGCCATGACATATGCATTTAGGTCAAAGGACAACTTGTGAGAATCAATTCCCTCCTGCAGCCAGCCATCTAGGACTCAAGCATCATATTCAGATATCCTTTACCCACAGAGTCATCTCGCTGATTGGGGTCTTTTTGACTGTCTTTCTGATGTGTAAAGGAGGAATTTGACTAGGCCCTTTAAATGAGGTTGGGGAAGGGTAAAACAGGAAGATAATTCAAGTGATGAGAACAATGGTCAGGAAGAGAAAAACAATGGATTTATCTTTAACATAATTCCTAAAAAACCTTACTATAATAAAAATTTATTTAATATTTTGTGGATAATTTTATTCCGTTTTCCCAAAGATTATAACAGTTGAAAATATTAAAAACATATTCTATAAACATCATAGAAATATTATTGATAATTTCCTCAAGTGTTTGAAATTAGCATTTTCTTAATGTTTAACTTCAAAAGAGTTTTTGCTATTTAAAATTTTTTAAAATGTACTTACTGATAAAATAATTTCTCTCCTAGAAACACTGATAATCTTTCTTAAGTAAACTGACTGTTAGACAATGTACACGGATATATAATGCGTTTTAAATACTCTCTCACTATTCAGGTGGTATCATGTAAGGGCTTTTGAATATATTTCTCAGTGATTCATTTTTATTATTTTATGTTCTTTTACTATGCTTAACCTCAAAAGAATATTTTATATGTTTTGAAACAATTTAGTATTCAACATTAGATATAGGATCCTCAGTTATAGATAATATTAAATATTCATTAATGATATTTTTAGGGTATGGAAGGATATGAATTAAAAACTTGAACAATTTTGTATGTATTATGATTCTCAAAATAAATATGCTTGATGTATAAAGTACATTTAAATAAAAAAATTAAGAAAAAAAAAGACACAATCCTATGCAGAAGACCCAAGTTTGGTTCCTAGCACCGCATCAAGCCGCACACAGCCATGTGCATATCTCTATAGATGCCATGCATTCTTCTGGTCTCTGAAGGCACCCACAGAAACACATACATATATATGAATTAAAAATAAAAGAAATATTCAAAATATAAATAAATCCTCTTGATTTTTGAAATAGAAGTCTACAAAAAATCAATAATTATAGAATATTATGTATAAATAAAAACTAGATTGCAAACAAAACAACTGAAATTACTAGGAGTCCAAACCAATATAAAAACTCAGGATTCAGATTGATAAGAAATTAATGAACACAAGCATAAGCTACAAGTGTCCGGGCTGAAATTCAGAAATTACAAACATTAAATTCCAAAGAAATTATGTCCCAACTTACTTCCTGAGGCAGTTATGGGAGTTCACACTATACATTATAAATATACATTATGAAACAACAGAAATTGGACTAATCTATGAAACTAATCTAGGGCTCTAAATAGAATCAAAAATGCAAACAAAAAAATAAAATCTAAGCACCTTTTGTTTATTATATTGCTGGAAATCAAAACTCCCGCTTTGACTTCTGTAAGGCACAAGATACTGTCAACAAGACAAAAGGGCCACCAACAGATTGGGAAAGGATCTTTACCAATCCTAAATCGGATAGGGGACTGATATCCAATATATATAAAGAACTCAAGAAGGTGGACACCAGAAAATCAAATATCCCCATTAAAAAGTGGGGCACAGAGTTAAACAAAGAATTCTCAACTGAGGAANAAAAAAAAAAAAACTCCCACTTTGAGATAAACAGCACTCACTAATCACAAAGGTCTTATGGTGGATCTGGTAGCAAGTCCTAGATAGTTCCAGGTTCTCAAAAGGTTGAGGCAGAAGGATTGTAAAAAGACATAACTGGACTACACAGTTGAGTTCAAAGTCAGCCTGAGAAAGTTAAAACTTTGCTTATATAGTTCAGAAGATACAATAGTAGTAGAGTACTTCCCTAGGAAGCATCAGGTTTTATGCAAAATTATTCTGAATTTCAGGACAGTTGTAATTATAAAAATGGCACTGATTATGAGACCACTGTTATATGGTTAATCATGCATTCATAAATGGAAGTTTCAGATACTAAGATATTAGTATTTAAGCAGAAATACTAGTCTCACTTTCATTCATTTGACAATTTTTGCTGGGGCAAGTGCCTTAAACTGAATTAAATAATTATCTATCAGATGTTATGAAGGAGAAAGATGCTGAACATATTAGGAAGCCAAGGTCTTAAAGTTCTCATTTTACTTATAACTTAAATAAAGTAAGCACATGCTGTTCCAGGTATCCTAGACCAAATATTCAGGTGTTTTGTTTTTTCAGGATTGAATGAATCAAGGACTAAAGCTGTTTTCAAACTAAGTACCCCTTTAAGCAAAGTCTTTTGTATTCTGACAACTGAAATCTTCAAAACATTAGTATTTTATGTCACTGAAGCAATTTTCTTTCTGATGCAAATGTTTTGTATCAATTTACAGAGCAAATATGAAGAGACATTTATCCTGGGTTTACTTCTAGAATTGTAACTGAAAGCCCAATGTCTTACTGATAAATTCTTAAGGAGATGGAAAAGTTTAAGATTCTCATGTAGGGAGGTGCTTACTGCAAAAAGACCACTTTCCAAATAATGGAAATGTTCAAAAATATATTTTAATTCATAGTGATTTATTCTTGAACCACTCAAAATCTATTTATGTAAACCCTTCAAACTGCACTAAAAATTTACTCTCAAATAATCTTCCCAAATTTATAATCAAGAGCATGGTTACAAATAATTTGATCTAATCTCCAAATTCCAACGCAGGTTCTGCTGTTAATCATCCTCCCGCCCCAACACACACACACACACACACACACACACACACACACACACACAAACTTACCCTGCTCATAGAATCAAAGCACTTCCTGACCAGAGATTCCACATCATTAGGTCTATCTTGAACATTTATCCAGTCTAACAAAGAAACATTAAAAAAAGGCAGATCACTGTCTTTCGCATCCACTGAAGCTTCTTCTTGCTGGATAGTACTTTGACAAGATTCCCTAAGTTCTTTGCCACGTTCAGTATCGGTGGGATCTGGAGCTACATGCTCCACTGACTTGTGAAATGAGGTTAACAAGGATGTGTTAGTTGTTCTAGGCATATCAGGAGAGAGCACCAGTTCAGTAGATCTTTTCATCTCAGCTTTTTCTGAGTCTTCATGTTCATTTAAAGAATCCGGTCTTCCCAAACATTCCCTGTAACTATGTCTGGTTAGGCACTCCAATAGTGGAATCTTGGCCATTACTGAAACAGCAGTTCCTAAACTTAAGATACAAAACATGAGTCAGTAAAATGAGTGTGTTCTAGTTTCATCCAATGAAATCACTGTATTTCAAAACACCAGCCTTACCACTGCTGCATGTCTTTTTTTTTTTAGATTTATTTATTTATTTACTTTATATGAATACACTGTAGCTGTACATTTCGTTGTAAGCCTTCCTGTGGTTGTTGGGAATTGAATCTAGAACCTCTGCTCGCTCCAGTCAGCCCAAAGATTTATTATTATATATAAGTATATTGTAGCTGTCTTCAGACACGCCAGAAGAGGATGTCAGATCTCACTGTGGGTGGTTGTGAGCCACCATGTGGTTGCTGGGATTTGAACTCAGGACCTTCCTAAGAGCAGTCAGTGCTCTTACCTGCTGAGCCATCTCAACAGCCGTGCTCCATGTCTTATTCACATATAAGCTCCTTTATTAGCCAGTTAAAAGTACAGCTTAGTAGAGAGGTGATCATTAACATTAAAATACAAATTTAAAGCAAAGCTAGCTAGATTATACTAAAGAAGTAGACACTTTCAAACTTGTTTCAAATACAACCTATTAATTAAAAAACATTAAAATTTATGAAGATTGACCATAGCAGTCCCTCACAAAGTAATTGGCTTTATCACAATCAAATATATTTAATATACTGAAAATATAGGATTAAATTAAGTATTTTAGCCTTAGGATAACTCTTATACTAACTACATCAAAAATGGACTGAGAGAGTTTAGCTGCTAAAGAATATGGAGGAGAGGATCCGAGAACTCCGCCCCACCGGAGGCTGGGCCTCTCCCAGCCTGAGCACCCGCCTCCCCGCCATCCTTCCTCCGAGCCCAGCGGACACAGCTAGGGACATCCCAGGACTTTAAGAT